>VMKM01000985.1:0-199207 GCA_008360985.2 Macquaria ambigua
GACAAAACTACATGTTAACACGTCATTTTCTGTTGTGTTAACGCGTAAAAATCTTGTGTGTTAACGCGACGCAACTACATGTTAACGTGTCATTTTCTGTTGTGTTAACGCGTAAAAATCTTGCATATTAACACGACAAAACTACATGTTAACACGTCATTTTCTGTTGTGTTAACGCGTAAAAATCTTGTGTGTTAACGCGACGCAACTACATGTTAACGTGTCATTTTCTGTTGTGTTAACGCGTAAAAATCTTGCATATTAACACGACAAAACTACATGTTAACACGTCATTTTCTGTTGTGTTAACGCGTAAAAATCTTGTGTGTTAACGCGACGCAACTACATGTTAACGTGTCATTTTCTGTTGTGTTAACGCGTAAAAATCTTGCATATTAACACGACAAAACTACATGTTAACACGTCATTTTCTGTTGTGTTAACGCGTAAAAATCTTGTGTGTTAACGCGACGCAACTACATGTTAACGTGTCATTTTCTGTTGTGTTAACGCGTAAAAATCTTGCATATTAACACGACAAAACTACATGTTAACACGTCATTTTCTGTTGTGTTAACGCGTAAAAATCTTGTGTGTTAACGCGACGCAACTACATGTTAACGTGTCATTTTCTGTTGTGTTAACGCGTAAAAATCTTGCATATTAACACGACAAAACTACATGTTAACACGTCATTTTCTGTTGTGTTAACGCATAAAAATCTTGCATATTAACATGACAAAACTACGTGTTGAGTCATTTTCTGTTGTGTTAACGCGTAAAAATCTTGCATATTAACATGACAAAACTACATGTTAACACGTCATTTTCTGTTGTGTTAACGCGTAAAAATCTTGTGTGTTAACGCGACGCAACTACATGTTATCGCGTCATTTTCTGTTGTGCTAACGCATAAAAATCTTGCATATTAACACGACAAAACTACGTGTTAATGAGTCATTTTCTGTTGTGTTAACGCGTAAAAATCTTGCATATTAACACGACAAAACTACATGTTAACATGTCATTTTCTGTTGTGTTAACGCGTAAAAATGTGCGCATATAACGTCTTGCAATATTTCGTCTTTAGACAACATTAAAATGCGTGTTAACACGTAGAGTTTGGTCGTGTTAATATGCAAGATTCGCTTTTACACATTAACACAACAGATGACAAATGATGCGTTAACGTGTCTTTTCTGGTTGTGGCCAATGAGAGACCTTGAATCAAGGCACTCAGACATCTTTGAGGCAACCCTCCTCATAAATATGTATAACAACAACGCAAGGGAGCACGTGCACATTTTAAACATTTTTTTGAAATGTAGTTATTTTTATATCTAAATGTGCTCGTGTCATGTTTTTTTCTCATTTATTTGGGAAGGTGGTCCTCGGAAATATTTTAACAATCAGAAGTGGGCCTTAAATTACAAAAGGTTGAGAACCACTGCTGTAGATTAAGAGGGAGATTAACATGGGCGAGCACAAGTTTCTGTTACAAAGCATATAGTACCACAGAGCAAAGTTTCTTAACCTTTTCAGATATCATTGCAAAGTAAATATAGCAGATATTTGCACATTCATACTGTGTTGAATGTTATGTGGCGCTGACCGAACCACTGATTTACTGCATCATGCATCATGAATGTCAAACTGTTCTGAAAGTGGGGCTCTCTATATATAATCCATTACTAAAAAGGGTCTTTAAAAGGTCAGTTTAAACATTTAATAAACTTCAAATGACTACAGAGCAGAACCTCTAAGACTAGCTGATCAACCCTCCATTTTAAATCTGAGAGCAGATCACAGTGTTTTAGGGTAGTCACTAAAAATGAATGAAAAATGATCACCTATGCACATAAAAGCAAGCCTTTTAGTAGTTACGGTGTGGATGCATACAATCTCCCATCACCCCACAAGTCTAGACAACCTATGCACCTAATTATAAACCCTTTCTTTGGGCCTCCAGTGGAAACTGCTTAGGAAGCCAAGTGACGGCAGGTTAATCGGCTTTGGTGACATTTGACGTCTGTGACTCAAATGTGGCATGTGTGGCAAATGAGTGTGCAGGAGAGGAGAGGGGAGATTAGGCTATACACACTCAGGTCAGTACAAACACATACACACGCAAAATATGAGAATAATAGAAAAGGCAATATCATCCTACTGATCAAGGAAACTATTTTCATTATCAATTAATCTACTGATTAATTTCTTGATTATTCAATAAATATATAAAAATGTCAGAAAATACTGAAAAATGGCCACCACAATTTTCTAACACATTTTACATTAAAAGGTCAAAAGGTCATTTGGGGAACATGAAGTGGGGCTTAATTTCAATAAAGCCCACAGAGCCTAACACTGGTAATTCCATCGCTACACACTATACTGCATGTAAAGTGTAAAAAAAAGAAACAGTACTCACAGAAGTACTTGAGCGTCTCTTCAATCTGCTCGTGTGTGAGTCCCAGAGCGACTTCTGGTGGCAGCAGAGGGGTGTGCAGCCAGTCCTCAGTGTCGTATCCAAACACACTGTCTGCTCGAAGAGTGTAGTTGGGCTGACCCTCTGATAGGAGGCTCACTATCTCCAACTCTGGCAGGTCTGAACAAAGGTCTGAGTGTGTGGAGTGTTTGTTTGTACATGTGTACATTTGTATAAAGATTCATGAGTGTATTTATGTATATTGTTGTATTTATGTATGTTTATGAGGAAAGAAAAAAAGAGAAAGAAAGCAGCATTTTAATAAACACTACTAGACTGACATGTCACCTACAATGGCACACTGCCCTCTACTGATACATCTATGAACCTACATTGTTCTCTTACTCATTAGTGTACAGTGCACTATACAAAATATAATTGAATTAAACTTTGGTGCTTGGTATTATCAGTTTATAAGAAATTTGCAGATTGCTGAGTAAATGACGTTTATTAGATAAGGCATTCATTATCTTTTAAAAAGATGGTTTTATTTCTCCTTTGTGACTTACCTGTTAAAGTTGACACATCGTGACGGGGTTGTTGTCCCAGGTTCCTGAGGTCCCCAGGTGAAGCAAGATGAAGAGGCTGCGGGGCCACATCCAGGGCCCCCGGCGCCTCCCCCCGCCCCTCATGGAGGGAGAAGGCTGGCTGGGAGTCCAGGTGGGCCTGTGGGGGCCAGGAGGGAGAAGAAAGAGGAGCAGGAGGAGAGGAAGAGGAGGGAGAGGAGGCAGGGTGGGACAGCTTGACTGGGGCTGGGGGGTTCAGGATGAAGGCAAACTCAAGAGTTCAGTGTCCCGCTGTGGGACTGAGGCCCCCTGGTGGCTCAGGGAGACAACGCAGGCTTCCAGGGCATCAGGCTCTGATTGGCTGAGACGGTAATGACTAGAGAAAAGAAAATACAAAGAGGAAGAGAGGGAAGAAACATTAGAGTGTTATAATGGAACTATTTGCAGGAATGTATTTAATATAGAGCTGCACAATACTGGTATTACATTTATTTTGCTGAATATTGCAATTTTGTCATATACAGTACTGAATGCCTAGACTGCAATATGGTGTGACGACAGTTTGGTTTCAATCTATCAGATTTTCAGCAAATAGACGTATATCTAATATACACACTGAGACATTGCTTAACATTTACTCTGTGGGAACATAATGAAAGTTTTTGTTTTACCATGGGCAATTTAATAGACCCACAACTGGTCTGAAAACAAAGTACATAACATCTCTCATACTAGTAACTGCAGCCTCATCTGCTTTGGAAATTGAGGTGAGTCATACTGTATTTTTTAAATCTTTTTTCAATTATTTGTGCAGCCCTAATCTAACATACTGCATATCTGTGATAAAACCAGTAAAAGAAAGTGCCATATCATTATTATAAAAAACAGTAACTCCAGCAAGGCATTATATGTACATTGCGTACCGTTATATATACTTTGCTTCACCTCATGTTACTTAAGTGACATTTAAAAATCAACGCGGGGAAAATAAACATACTGCAACACTTGTTACCTAGGCTACAGTTTCTAATACATCTAATCATGTAAGTGATGGAGATTCATTTATTTTTCAAAAGATCTGAACTCTCCCAGCATCAAACCTTTTGTTTGATCAAAGAGCCTTTCACTGGAAGCAAAGCAGGGCCAGGCCTTCTGTCTGTGTTTTAGGGTCACAACGATAGAGTTACCATTGCCTGAAGCAACAACAGATCAGGTTCCTCAGCATAACTGCAACACTCCTTTAAGAAGACACACAGCACGAGGCAGTACATGCCATATGAATTACACACAGAACCGTTAACGCCAGTAGCTACAGCTAGGAAGAGGGTGTCTTATTCCATACAGTATAAAGCAAAATGTCAGTCAAGATTTGAACTGATCTGTGACTGATTCAGTAGTGTCTCTGACATTATGTGCCATGTGCCATTTATGCTACTCATTTTAAATATTGTCCAACAACATACACATATGGAAAAGGAGAATCTTAAATGTTGTAGGTAGAGCTGCAACAATTAGTCGATTGAAAGAAAATGAATTGCCAACTATTTTGATCAATCAATTCAAATCAATTAATCGTCAAATGTCAAACATTTGCTGGTTCCAGCTTCTTAAATGTGAGAATTTGCTGCTTTTCTTTGTCACTTATAATAGTAAATGAAGCATCTTTGGGTTTTGGAGTGTTGGTCGGACAAAAGAAGCAAACTGAAGACACTTTGGGAAAATTGGGAAATTGTGATGAGCATTTTTCACAATTGTTTGACATTTTGTAGACTAAACGATTAATCAATTAATCGCGAAAATAATCGGCAGATTAATCGATAATGAAAATAATCGTTAGACGCAGCCAAGATTGAAAGATTTACAATCTTTGCATTTGAACACACACTCTTGTCGGTTTATTAGGTACACCTAGCTAAAACTAATGCAGTCTAATACACCCCATTTATATCAATGAGGTAGGCTAAATAACAGAAACATCCTTCAAAATGATCACACAGTTGAATCAACACCTCTCGAAAACAGTCTCAACAAAAACTGAACATCATAACCTTTGTTGTAGAGAAATTCTGTCTACTTTAGGCTCTTAATAAAACTCTATCAACGTATCTTTGAATGCAAGTTTCTTTTATTGTGTACACAAGAGAGAAAGACTCTGACATGATAATCTCACAGCAAAATGTGCACTCTTTGAGTTTTTTCTGTCCCTCAGGATTTTCCCATAATTTTTATAATGAGTGAAAAACATCTCACACGCCAACTTGACCTTCACATAATTTGGACACAATCTCACCCTTAATATCTAGTTCTAACCGGTTTAGTTAGAAACAGTATCTGTTCCCCGACTTTTCAGAGCAAACACACTCTCACATGACAGTTCTTTGCTTGCTTGCAGAACTCAGTAAAATGCCACTCTAACACAGCTGTTAGTAGTTTTTGATTAACTGTTACAATATTAACCTTTTAGCTGTTAAGTCACAATTTATCCCCTACAGCTTCCTGAAGGTGACTGCTAAGTGTTAGCTAAGTGTACCTAATAAACTGGCAGCTGAGTGTATAATGTATGTAGTTTTGTCTTTAAAGATAATGGAAACTTACAAACAGATTTAATTCAATTTTATATAATATCTGCCAGCACAGCACCATATTTCAATACTATAAAGGCAACCATAAATGTGGCAATATACAACAATACAGTACAAGCATAAAAACATAATGTTAGGTGTATGGAAGTGATCATAATCATTTAAGGTATGTTCATGACAAATATTTTAAACTGTACTTTTTTACATGAACTGAATCTTGCAGATTTTTTCATATATAGATAATAAAAATATTCTCACACGGTTCAAAAAGCTGTGTAATATTGTTACAAAAATGCTCTTCTCATAAATTCAAGTCACATAAAGGCTTCATAACCCAGGCTGGTAACAAAAGGACACTTGATACCTTGACCCAGTTATTGCAGTCAATAAACATGCTGGCCAGAGGGCAAAGGGTTAGGCCCAATTAAAGTAACAGCTACTAGCCTATCATGGTAAGTACAGTGTGAGCATAAGCATATGTACATGTACAGCTGAGCACACATCATAACACACCCACCTGACTACCCCCCCAGCACCAGTATCACTATCACCAGCAGAAGCCCTTTATTTCCCTTTATCCTCGTTGGTCTCCTCTGCATGGTTCATCCAATAAGCTGAGGGTGTTGGTTTGTGGCCAACACTTCCCCATCAATCGTCTCTCTCATATACATGTCAGAGGAGTCACACCACCTGCATACTCTTCAACTTTTATATTCACCCCCATCAGACCGACCATTTCTGGCAATAATCTATGGGTGTTGTGAGGAGTGTAAAGGTCGCTTACACATTCACGTTAACATAGTTTCATTTTGTGGGTATAAAAATGTCTTAATTTCACATGCACACAAAACAGAAGCTATGTACTCATGGAGAGAGAAAAAAAAAACAGGCATGTCCAAGCTTTTCACATTAACATTTGTCAGTTCCAATTTAGCAGTGAGTGAAACACACTGTTGGTTTGTTAGCCATGCAGCCAAGCGAGACCCTGTCGGCCACTTAGGGTGACACTAGGGGGCATGGTTATTAGCCGTCTCTCCCTCCTTTGTATTCTCATCTTTTTACTGTGCTAGGCAGGATGCCAGAGGGAAAAAGAATTGTCAGTTGAGTAATCAGCTAAGAGTATCATTCATACGCAACATAATAGAGCTGCAGAGAAGATTAGCGCACCAACCTCTGAGTTCAGAATAACTGGCCAAAACAGACTTAAAATGCCATCAGGGGTTTTTGAAAGTGCACTATAAGCAGAATCAATGTGACATTAATCTAATAAGATAATAACAAAATGAATCACATGAACTAAAGTGAGGCTGGTGTTTCATGAAACTGTGTAGCAGAAAATCCTGCCTTTGACCTTGGAGCCTGGACTGGACCTGAGCTGAACTCAACCGAGGTAAAGGGTGTTTGAAAAGCTCTGCGTTGGTACTCTGTGCAAACAATGCCCTTCCAGGAGGGTGTGTACGTGAGTAGAGGCACACAGGAGTGAAAGAGAGAATGAGGGAGGAGGGGGAGGGAGGGAGGCAGGATGCACTAAATGGCTTGAAGGAGGGGTGCATTTGAGACATGGGTACTTGCCACGTTCTACAAGGTAGCCAAAAGGCTCTTTTCTTAAGACCTCTTCTGTAACTAGCCGAAGGGATCTACAACTCTGAACTTATTGCTGGTCAGAAAACAGGAAAAACTGTCAGAAGTTCCTTCATGCAGCAAAGTCAAAATGATCTACTGTGACTGGGACGTTGTAGCAGTGTTGGTCATCTTAAACATAAAGAAATCAGACAA
Source organism: Macquaria ambigua (assembly GCA_008360985.2). Classification (NCBI taxonomy): domain Eukaryota; kingdom Metazoa; phylum Chordata; class Actinopteri; order Centrarchiformes; family Percichthyidae; genus Macquaria; species Macquaria ambigua. The sequence goes on from VMKM01000985.1 coordinate 7,350, forward strand.
ATATGCACTACAATGGCATATCTTAAAACTTAAAATGTAGTGGAACTCAGGTCAGGATACTCTGAGATCCATTTAGCAAATGCTTCTTAAAGTTAACAAAGACAATTTGGCATGAAATTAAAAAGGTATGTAGACAAGGGGAAGTACTTTTTCAGAAATACTTACTGTAGCTTTGGTCCAAAAAGCTGAAACCAATGAGTTTAAAGGCAAAAAAGAACTTTTCATGAATTAAATGAATATCTGGCAGTCGGCATGCCCTTGATTTTTACTTGTTCATGTGACCAAGCTTCAAATTACCTTTCACAAGTCCTTGTACTAAATTATGCCAAGAGAGCCTCTGTGTGACACAAAATAATAGAGGTGGATTAAAGGGAATGAGAAGAAAAGTAAAAACACATTCTCTGTTTGGTCTCAACTCAACCTACAAGAGCAGGCAGAAAATGCTTGCTTTCATAACTTACAGGGCAGTCTACGTCCGTCCTCCAAGGTTATTAATATAACAGGAGAGTTAACAATTTAGAATAGGAAATGAGACTGCCTATGAATTTATTCACTTCTACAATCACTGAAAAATCTACAAGAACATCTGTGAGATTAACAACAGTAACTAGGGCCTTAACTTAAAGTGCTTTAAATCCCTTGGAGCGCAAATAAACTCACTTAACTCCAGCATGCACCACACAACATAGGCCGTCAGGACACTAGAGAATAATGCACACATGATGGTCTGAATAATTGCAGCCATTTAATGATTGAATGTCATTGGAGAGTTTTACAGGGCTGGCTAAGAGGCTCTGCATTACAGAAATGCTTTGAGATATTCTGCTCTACTGCACTGTTTAGCATAAACTACTTTTGAACAATACCTCATGTAATGATATATCATGATATAATGATCATGTAAATGATGTAATAAAATACTGTGTGACATTACAAAGCTAGCACAACAGAAAATCATCAAGTTCTTCAAAAGCTCCAATTCCACTGAATTTAACATCACCTGACTTATCTGTGGAAAATGCCAAAATCCAAACATCAGGCAGGATTAAATATTTGAACCTAATCAGCTAAGAGGGTAAGATGACCCAACAGTGCGTGTACAGTATGTTATAGTCCAGAGATAAGCGGACGTGCATCACTTCACGATCTGAGCACAAGTCCACAAACAATTCACAATACCTGCAACCTGCTTGCACTCACACACTCTGCATCATGAGACATTTATGGACCAATCAAACTGTAATATGATGTTTAACAAGTAATGCACATCTATCCGTGTTGCCAACCAATGCAATATTCTGCTGCTCAGGTTACAATATCTGTGACATTCACGCAGGACTGAACAATCACATTGATCCTTTATTCTATTTTAATTCAGACAAGGCAGACAAAAATGTAAGAATCAATAATTAGTGGGGTTGAAAACAAAAATATACTGAATTAATAGCTTGTGTGATTACTTACTGGGATGCAAACTTTAGATGTTAATAAAATATTGCTGCATTTTAGTAGTGATCATCACACACACACATTATATGACCAAATAACCATATAAACACAAATTTGTCTGAGAAAAATAATGTTGTATACAGTGTGATAGATCACCCAACTCTGAATCCCTTTAAAACCTTTAGCTCACCATCATTAAGTCCAGTAAGATTTAGCCATAACTAGAGCCCCACTGATTCAAGGGATACATTCAAGGGAACCTTATCAAAAGTGTTTATCTATCTCATGGATTGTGTAAAGACGTTTTAAACACTCATATTTTAATATGGGTATCAGCTTTAAAAATCCTGTATCAGTCGGGCTATAGTCATAAGCACACCTTCTTGTTCCATGTCATCACTAACCAGCTACACACAGCCTGCAGTGAAACCGGTGCCCCGTCAGACTGACAGTTAGGACCCAGTGGATGACATCATGCACTCATTACTGTAAATGACAGTTGTTCTGAAGCACCATAGTGTTGAATTAGGAGAAATGTTTGGTTAACCATTAACTACCCACACGTTCTTTGCCAAGTTTCCATAAAAGGACACGTTTATCAGTCATTCTGTGATATCAACCATAAAGGTGGTGATGAAACAGCTGAGAAATAGGAGTTTCAACTTAGACAAGGATGTTAAACTCTAGTACGCAGCAGTACAGCCGTGTGTCATATCGCCGCATGGCCATGGATCACTTTCATACAACACAGATATGTTGTAAAATAATATCTGTGCTGATAGCTATTATATTATTAATTACATGTTTTTTAAATATCAGGCTCTGGTCACAATGCAAACACAAAGCCTACATCATGACAAAAGACAGGATATGATGCCTGATACAAAACAAATATTGAAGTTTGCCACATTAAAGGATGCTGGGAAGGCTTGGGAAATGGACTGATAAAGATGAGGTGGCTTAGATTTAAATGTGAAGAATGGGAGGAAAGAGTAGGGCTGCAACTGATGATTATTTTAAGTACTGATCAATCTGTTTTGTCCAACCAACAGCGCAAAACCCAAAGATAATCAGCTTACAACAATCTTTAAAGCAACAAAGCCTCACGCTTAGAGAAGCTGGAACCAGTGAATGTGAGCATGTGTGAGTGTGATAAGTGAAAACAGTTAATCAATTATCAAATTTGTATGTGATTAATCGGCTTTTTACATTGCAAGGAGAAGAGTATGTTCAGATGAGTGGGACAAGAATAAATGAGAAAGCAGCTGCCAGCTAGACAGTATTAGACACAGAGATGAAATAGACAAACAGGAGGAAAAGAACATGGGAAACAAACAACAGGCCGGTGTAGAGAGGACCTTAACATGAACAAGAATGTCACCCTGACAACTGGGAGAGCTATATCTGGACAGCAACTCCACGTGAAAAGAAAGTGGTCACAAAAACCCAAATACCAATTACTCACTTTCTAAAGGGCAATCTGCTCTGTTCACTCCACATGCGTTCCTTTAAATCTGCTGCAGGAGCTGTAAGGGACACGCACAACTTTGGTTCAAAACATCAGACCCATATTCCAACTTAATCACCCTGCAGATCTTTGAGATTTGGGCAGGAATAACAACTTGTCTGACTCAGAGTTAAAGATTAGGCTAGTGTACAACAGAGAGCCAGCCTGCTGAGTTACTGACTGCCATGACCTTTAAAACCAAAATGTGATCAAGAGGCAAGGTTGATATAATTATTCTATCCTGCAAATTCCCACCACTATTGTCAAAACCCTGTATGTGTCCCCAGTCAGACAGCAAGCAGGATTCAGACTTTAAAAAGTGCTATCATGTTGCTAAAACAAAGGATTATTTCAGACGGGGGCAGCAGACTTAAGGCAAACTAGAGCCCTGTTTGAATCCAGCTCAATCCATTTTATTATCTTAAAATACATTTTGTTGTCTTTTTCATTAAGAACACTTTTAATCCGACCTCAGCTGCAAAGTTTGAGCACCTCTCTTAAGAGAAGCCACAACCCAGAGGTGGATACGTAACTGAAATATGGAGAGAGAAAAAAAAACAATGGAGGCCAAACCACACATAACATTAACTACCTAAAGTTGCAGCAGATTAAACTGTTGCTCAGCTGTATTGCATTCATTGTGTTGCAGGTTACTGTACACCACTAAGTGTCTTTGAGACACTTTGAGGCCACAAGATGATTTACTCATACTTACTAAATGGGAAGAAATATGTATTTACACTGTACAAATTTCACACCACATCTGTTTCTAGATTTGTTTCTTAACCTGGATAAAGATTTTTTTTTTAAAAACTACTTCAGGGTACAAACTCTGACAGCTACAGCATGAGGTCAACATGTTCAACTATGAATGGCAGTGTCTTATGTTATGAGTCCCATCATACGACTGCTCCAATTAATTGCTAGCCGTTCTTATGTGATGTGATCAGAAACAGCTGAACTTTAAACAACAACAGACAGAAAATAAAAAGGGAAGTATCCCTCACTTTGGGACATCTGATAATCCAGAGACAAACACAACACGTAGTCAGAACAGAAAATGAAATTGCCTCAGGACATCTAATCAGCAGCGTTGATCAAAAGTACAAAAAGACAAGCCTAAAGCTAAATTTAAAAATCACCATGACTAATCAACTAAGACAATATGAGCAACAGACTTACATAGCATATGGCAGTAAATCCCTCATATATATTTATTTTTTTATTTTTTTCCACACAAAGTGGCAGAATAAGGCAGACCAAACATCCTTTTATTTAGTACTAGGAGGGGAGAAAAACAAACAGGTAAAGGCAGATCGAGGCTAATCAACACAGACTGAGTACAGCAACAGACACAGAGACAGCATGCTAAATGCTAATAACACTGGACAAGCCAGCAAACCATATAATTAATTAAAAAACTGAAACAGACTTACTGTGCTGCTGCAGTAGTTATCTTAGTATGTGATGTTCAGTGTATGTAGGGTACTGTCTCCTTTAGTGTGTGTCCATCAAATTAAATGCTGCTAGTGCTGCTTTACCGGCCGGCTTCTGTCCTGTCCTGAGTGTGTCCTGTCAGGACGAGAGAGAGAAAGCAACAGTGAGGCAGGGTGGAGGTGGGGCTGAAGGAGGAATGAGAGAGGAGGAGGAGGAGGAGGAGAAGGGACGTACAGAGAAAAGGCGTGCTGGTTTATCATGGCGTGGGCCTGAGAAACAATGGTCAGACAGAAGCAACTTAAAAGTAGAGCAAGACAGAGGTCTGTGAGGCAGCACTTGTCCAGATTATTGTACTACAGCTGCAGCAGGTCAGTCAGGAGTTCCCTCTTCCTCATTGACACAGTCATTTGCATAAGCCAAACCCTGAAGACCTCCAGGATCTGGTTTCTACTGTATTATCCAAATTAGATTTGCACCTATAGTTCAGTCTTTATCACAGCAATAATGCCAAGTCTGTTTCCCAGCACTACTGGTCACTGATTTACAGACAGTAATCAGTGATTAATTACTAGCTAACAAACCTATATTATTCTGTTACAAAGGCCACATTTGACAAATCAATCTTGTGAATGTTTTATCCTCTTATGCATGCATTTATTTTGTTTAACTATAACAATAAAGATTCTTCAGTGTCTACCTTGATATTATTTGAACTTTAAGTCATCTTGCATGTTTACACTTGGAAGGGACTGATAGTTTCTTGATGACTACATCCTGGGGGAGAGATAAAAACACAGACACAGATTTATAGGTCAACAGCAGTGGTGTGTACAGTAACTAGTTTAACTTGCAGCTCACAGAGGCCACTGCTTTTTGTTAAAACTAGCTTAACTTAAGGTTTGGTGCATTTTTTACCAAAAAAGGGCATTGTAGTTTCTTATGGATTATCCGCTTGTTCTAAAATAGACTGCCACCTCTTCCATCATCCAACATGTAACCTGATACAGGCATGATTTCACAGGAAACAGCTAAAATATTTAATTACATCACACAAGATGCTGCCAAAAAAGTAAGGAGCTTAAATTCCTCAACTATGCTGAGCTCTTTGAGCTGAATCTGCTCTTTAAAGGAACCACCTCTACACTCCACAAACACTTTTACTGACTGAAAAGAACAGAAAATCATGTCTTAATGTCAAATGTGGCACTTGGACAGCATTTAAAGTATTCAGCTATTGAAATGGTTTTGCTTTTCCATCCCTAAGAAAAGGGACAGGGCAGTATTGCATTGCTTGTGTTCAAGCAATTTTAGAGGGAGGGTCTTAAACACTCTCTGTATCAAATAAAAGTAGCCTATTTGTTTTTCCTCCATGTTTTGCCACACAAGACTGTGAGGGAGAGAAAGAGTGAGAACTCATGTTTAAAACTGCTTTTTTTTACTCTGTGCCCTGTAATAATTTGCAGTCTATGAAATTTCAGAGATTGTTGTTATTCATTAATAACTAGGGCTGGCGTGTCAAAACTAGTGACCATATGATACCTGCGTTTCAGCGCCAATAGCATAATGATACTTTTTTTGATACCTTAGAGGAATATAAAGATGTTTTCCAACAAAAGCCTTCTAAAAGCCAATCTTCTAAAATGTCTTAACATTAGCAGACAAACAACAACTTTCCTTCAATAGATTACAGTCTAATATTGGCAATAATTAAAATCAAAGAATAATTTTAAAAAACATATGGATCTGAGTAAGCATTTGATGCAGTAGTTCAGCTACAGACAGTATTTTTCTATTATAAGTGAAAAGCTGTGTGAAGGTCATGAGAGACACAAACAAAGAGGAGAGCCCAAGGAGAGAGAAAGACAGGCTGAGACATATTAATTATTCTTTCCCCTTGGCTGTATTACATGAAGGGTAATCATCATGTGCTTCTTACTTCATACAGAATATAATACCTAGACCTCATTTTAGTTTGTATTTGGGTTAGCAGTGTTTTCCACTCTGCCTAAATGATGTCAGTTCCCTACTTTAAATCTCAGTCGACTCTGTTGAATACACAGTGAATAATGAGGTTTACACACAAAGGTGCCATTGATTCATTTCCCACCAGTTTATGTGTGTACAGAGTGTGCACCTCCTGTGAATCTCTGCTGTCTGACTCTACAGCAAAGCTAAAGGTAAACAGAAACTATTGTTACTGCAAATTCACCACCTTCAGGATTAACAAGGGCTTCTTTTTACTAAAGTAGGCTACTCAAGTACTGGAGTCACCAGTGTTTTGACATGCAGAGGAGGGGCTGAAGATGAAAGACGGTGTTTTTACTCTAACAGGTTATTGAAAAAAGTAGAATATGAAGGGCTGAGAGGTGACCGCTGGCTCTTTAGTTCATTTTCAAAGCATTAACGCTAGCTATCATTATGATGGATAACATAATTAGCAAAACCATGCCAGGTCAAGCCAGAAGATATAACTTAGCTAGCTACAAATATACCTTAAACAGCACATTTTTAATTATTAGCAGCTTCTTCATTCACGTCTGACCAAGTGTCACTAAAGTAATGATTAACTTTTCAAGTGTTAGTAAGTGTTTACAGGATGTTAGAAACAGGACAACTTCAGTCGTAACATCAGCACTTCCACCTTCCGGGACGAAGGAATCCCACCCTGAGGCGTTATGGAAATTTCCCCTCACCGAGTTTGGACAGTTCAAACAAATACAAAAGCGACAGCTGAACAATAGAACTGTCTATGAAATGACAGTAAAGAAAGGGAAACAGATTAACTTACATGCTTATTTCATTCGTGGGTCGCAGTCGGCGCTGAACTAACTTGGGGCTCAGCTGTCACAACCCAACGGCTGGTCTGCTTTGTGCTCCATTTGGTCATCTTGAAAGCGAGGCATCATGGGACATGTAGTTCTTCAACGAAATGCATTTTTCTATGACATAGCTGTAGAGTTTGTGAAAAAGTCAACAATTTATGATAAACCTGAACATCCGAGACTGTTTATTAACCACTCAGAAGTCCACATAAAAATGATGGCTGCAGTATTCACTATAACTTACCATCTATATATATTCTACTGTATGTAATATGTATGAGAGGTTGATGGACTTGTGCAAATTAAGCAAGGCTCTATAGTAGCAACTGGTCACATGCGAAGTATTTTAAGCCAGAGAAATCACATCACACCCTGTTGATATTTTTGGTTGTCCTATCTGACACAGATCGAGCCTGTGCAGAGTGTGTGACAGGTGACAAACTCTCTGTAAGTAGGCTGCACTCCTGATTAATAAAAAAAGATTAGCTATCATTTAGTAGCAGATGCAATGTAACAGATAGTGTTGATGATGTACTTGCATATATCAAGCAGACCCCCTCCCATTGGCAACATTACGACCTTAAGCTTAACATCTGTCTGATTGTTATGTGTGCCATTAAAAGAACAACTGTAGTTATTTTCAGCTGCCTCTCTTACTTTATCTGAATATTCCCAACTAGAAAGGGCACCCGCATGTGACTGCATCGAATGCTGAGCTATTTTAACCCTGAGAGCCAACCACTAAGCCCGCCTGAGAATGTGCACAGACATCCTGAAGTGTGCGCCCTCAAACTTTCACACACACATACTGTATCTGATCTGACCCTAACAAATGCCTCGAGTGCTAACTGATTGTGCGAGTCTCTGTCTACCTCTAGTGGTAAAAGTCTAAATAAACAGAAAGATTGTAGTCATAATTATCATCTGGTTCAAAGATCTCTCTTACTCTGTTGAACTTTTGTGGATATCTTCATTAAATTAAAAAAGATCTCATTTTAGATACAGAATTACAAATGTATTATAATAATGTGTTTTATGGAGTAACAAAAGCTTTATATACCACTGGATTAAATGCTTCTCTGCATTTGACAAAACAACGTTCCTTGTTCCGGTCGAATGCTCCAGAGAAAGAAAGTAAGTCGACCTTGAGTGGGGATCATTTTGTCTGCTGTTTCGAAGCTCAACTTCTAAAAGCCAATATGGACAAGAAGTCCCAGAAGTGCTCAGAATTATGTAACGTTTGAACATCTACAGTTCCATGAGAAGTGATCAAACTCCATGTGATAAGGTCAAAAGCTTCAGAAGTAGCGAGTAAGTGAACCTTGAGTGGAGATTGTTTTGTCAACTGCTGTTTCCAAGGTCAAACATTAGCTGTCAAGCTCAGCTTCTCTGTGGGTTTGGAAAATCCTGCGACTCTTTGATTGAGTCTGGTCAAATTAGAAACAAGTTTTTTAGTTGTATGTTCTTGCTTTAGTTTTACACGTATCTAAGCCTCCTACCTACAGTAAATGTAGTCCATTGTTCCAAAACATTCCTCAGTGGAAGGCCAACGCTACAGTGTCTGCGTGTCTTGTATTTGTGCACGATGATAAATAATTTACCACAGTCTCAATCAATCCAGTGAGCCAGTGGTCTGCTCCAGGCCACTTCCTCTCTCAAGGACAATAGGGCCATTTCCTGTGGGGTGAGAGGCAGACGACCAGAGAGAGCGAAACAGGCCCGTATTGTAAAGCAGGGACATCATATCAGCGTGGCCTGCCCTTGGAATGAAAGACAGATTGGAGCGGACAGTGAGATTCATGGTCTGTTTGCTGGGAGGTTACAGGGCAAGACTTGAGCCAAGTCTGACAGACACCAGTGCAGACATCTTTTTGACCCCTGCCTACAGGATATCCAGAAAACTTCTTTGGAGGTATATTGTACTGTAAATATATCTATGATGTGACGTATTACAGAGAAAGAGAAAATAAGGAGCACTTCCTATACATAAGCTCATGAGTGTAATCAAGCAGCCTCTAACTCATTCTCAGTGAGAGACATAAAAAAAGAACTGTTTTATAAAAGAAATGGACATCAAAAGCTAAATATTGAATGATTTCTGAAACCAAAAAGATAGGTGTCTTTGACAGAGTCAGCATGAGCTGAAGTCCCACATGAATCCCACTCTTTTAATTCGTGGCTAATTTTCAAAATAAAGATGCTCCTGTGTTCAAAACAATGGCACCATTCATGTCACTGCTGCCCCTGTGTCCACTATCCAGGGATATCTGAGAACAAGTCAAAGACATGCAAAATACAAGGAAAAGTAACAGTTTTGGGAGTATGAAGTTATGAAGGCACTGTCCCATTCAATGAATAGTCTAATAAACATCAAGCCCCTCAAGCAACACCCAAGAGTGTAATTTGGGCCTGAAGCTGTTTTTTAAGAGAGGGCTGTCAGTCCACACATTCACTCTGACAGATATAATGGCCTATATAACCAGCAGTGGCCCAGCATGCCTTGTCCTCCTCTGTCCCTGTCTCTTTCATTCTAGGAGGCACAGATGATGACTGTCACAATGGCCACATAGGAGAGAGCTGTGACAATATGCCCCGAGGCAGGAAATAATATACAGCCTGACCTATCTGAGTCTGTCATCCAGTCTGAGTGTGTCTCATATGCAGCTATAAACAAGTTTCTGTGCACACGTTGTTACTGTTCATCATTTTTCATTTTTGCACCACCAGTGTCTATAGGTGGAGGGATTTCATTTCTTTTTTTCTGCCTTTACCGGGCTAAAGTGAGTCAGCAAAAAACAGATACATCTTTTGCCACCTGTAGTATTTTCCAATTGCTATGTCATAATCAAGTTTCTGTTTTTCTTTTTTTTCTGTGTAGGGAGGAGCACAGACATTGTCACAGTGGTGCTCAAGCACTTGCCCAGTCAGCCTCCTACTGATAAAGTGGCCATGTAGGCTAGTAGTCATCAATTTAGTCCTGAGTGTGGGACCTCTCTGAACTTTCCAAATACATTCAAGGGAAACCTCATCTCCACATGTTTTGGCTTTTGATCTTTAATCAATATGTTCTGACTTCTGGGAGTGTCACAGGCAAAACTATGGCGTGTTTTCACCAAGTGCTTTAAAGCTCTTGTAATTACGCCAGGCAGTCACATGTTAAAAGGAAATCTTTGTAGACCTGAAATGATTAGTCAATTAATCGATTAGTCTATTGACAGGATTTGAATCAGCAAATATTTTAATAATAGATGAATTGTTTAAGTCATTTTTTGAGCAAAAAAGCAAAAACTTCCCAACTCAAGTGTCTCAAATGTTAATATTTGCTCTTATATAACAGTAAACTCAATATTTGAGCGTTTTGGACTGCTGATCAGACCAAACAAGCCTTATGAATAAGGCTTTTTTCAGTATTTTCTGACATGTTATAGACCCAGGCAGATCAATTGAGAAAGTAATCAGCAGATTGAGCGATTTTGAAAATATTGTTAGTTGCAGCCCTGGTCACCTTTTTTTGTGATTTTGTTAATTTCACAATCCAGTTTTACAGAAGCAACTGTGAGATTTCTTACAAGAACTGTTGTATGTTACACAAAGGTTTAAAATGCCATGGTATGATCTGTCTATAACTTTCACGCGCCCCACCAACACCTCCAAAGAAACTACTGTCAGAAAAGGAAGAAAAAGAAAGATTGTATCAAACACAACATGACACAAACACACATAATCATCTGTTTTTCTGTAAATAGCGCGAGCAGCTCCCTCTCGTTTCCCGGCTGCAGTGACTCATTTTGCCGTCTGGTTTCGTTTTGTAATCAAGGTGCGGCCAGTCGTCATACAGGTACAATGGCTGTTAGTACACGGCGTCCTTGTAGTCTCTTTGAAATGAGAAAGGTTATTATAATACATTACACTTGAACTGTGCTGTATTATATAGCCTACTGTAATTTCTTTCTTCCACTCAAATGTCTGCAGTGAGCGTTGTACTTTGCTCTTATGGGGCTGTTGTGTGTTGATGTAGCCTATCATATACTAGGCTATAAATGGTTTGGTATGTGTATGGGCTGTCTATGTTTACAATAATGTAGCGGATAAAAATGTAAAAACATTTTCGCCATGTGTGATAAAGTTTTATTTGTAGTAATATCATAAGATAAATCTATATCATGGTCCTTTAAAGTTTTGCTGTAGCTAGTAATAGGCTTAAGTTAAAATGGTCTATAACATTACAATAATCAATGTTGCCTTAGGCAGTTTAAAGAAGTAAACTTCAATTTTCTAAATGTTTATTATTGCCTACAGTTCCTAACAATAAAAGAAGCTCTAACGCCTCTCCCAGTGTGTTGAGCTGTGGCAGGGTGGGGTCGGGGTGAGGAAGGCGGAGTCTGGGCTGAGGTGACGCTTCTTTTACTCATTTTTGTTCAGAGGACTGTCGGCCACCACCAACACCAACAGCAGCAGCAGCAGCAGCAGCGGAGAGAGTGGAGTGAAGTGAGGAGAAATACAGACAAGTGTTCCGTCCCGAAGAAAACAACGCTGACCTGGAATAATACAAAACCGTGTGTTTCGACAGGTAAGATTCACTTACTGTATGTTTACTTTCTCCGACAGTTTTTAAACTGCTCATTGTGTCTTTGTCTCCGACGTAGCATATATGTTTTTTCATTCTTTTTACGTACAGTAGTTTCCGTCCAGCTTTCTTTAGGCTATAAGCGTGTGTGTTTGTGTGGTGTAATGTTTGGTTACATTTTTCATCTTTTGCGTACCTGGTTGCAAATCCAGCCCTGTATTTGGAATTCATTTCCGCATGCCTCAAACTGGCCACTACTGCCTGCTGTTTCTGAGTAAAGCGCGAGCTCTCCAGCCCCCATAAAGTTAGTTGGGTTTTTTTTACATTACACTGATGTTTTTTTACTATCCAAAGTGACAAAGGGCTCTTTCTGCCAAATCAAAACGACGTTTTTGGCCCAAGTATCGATTAGTAAACTTAGTGGTGTCCAAGTATGTGCGCGCGCGTGTATGTGTGTGTCCGCGTGCGAGAGAGGCAGGTGAAGAGGACAAAGGCTATTACCATACATTTCTGCTATTGTAATATGAAATTAAGAGGTTATGGAATTTGTATCTGGGTGGTAATCTCTTACATAAAATTTTATGGATACTTTAATAGCCTATGGGCAAGACAACAACAACGCATTTATAGTTCCAGCTAACTCATAAATCTAAACTTAAATAAAGCTGAGGCACAGAAAATTAATCGGCAGCTATTTTTATAATCAATTAATCATTTAAGTAATCTTTTAAAGTAAAAGTGACAAAAATGTACTGGTTCCAATCTATTAAAAAAGTTTTCTGTTTTTCTTAGTCCTCTATGATTATAAGTTTAATACATTTGGGTTTTGGACTGTTGGTCGGACAAAACACAGTTTTCTGACATTTTATAGACCATCTATCAAGAAGTTAATTAGCAGATTAAGTGATAATGACAAATAATCGTTAGTTGCAGCCCTGAATTTAAATATTTGAGCTCAAACAACAGTACCCTAAATAATACAATGAGCTAATTGTGCATGGGGGAGTAAGTTCTTGTTCACACAATCTGTAATGTATGACAGAATGAATCATATCCCTAAAATGCCCTGGTGTTACTATAGTTCCCCTCCATTCCCATACAGCTGTTCATGCCAGCAGTGATGTCTCCAGGTGTTGCCAAATCTTCCATGATGTCACTACGTTAGTTTGCAGATGCTCCGGACTTGACAGGACAGCAGTTTTTCAATCCTGCTTAGTGACCGCAGGAGAACAAATTTCTTTCATTAGATTTCATGAGTAAATCCACTGAAATCAGCATCCATGTTAAATGACTTTTATCTTATCCGCTTTTTTCTTATCCGATTAGGTCATTTGCGGTGTGCCAACTCTAATATCTGTTAAAGTCAAATTTGACATGGGTCACATTGGAATTAGAAGTTAAACAGCTTTTCTTCAAAACTGAGCCTCCCGTCTCTTGGACACGAAATCACATTACCTATTGTTCGAAGTATCAGCAAGTAACACCATCACAAAGCACTACGAACAGCGCCAAACAAGTTTGTGGCATCCAGCTTGTTTCTAGACTAATGCGTCCAGCTGGGGCTGTTGAATGTGTGTCAGATTGAATAGGACAGGGTGCCAATACTTTCTGCCAGTCTAGTCAGGCCTCCACCGAGCTTGCCCTGGGTCTGTGTCATCAAGTAGTGCAGCAGCAGACAGCACCCTGGTTGGAAAGCTGTTCATGTCTGCCCTCGGGGAAGAGGCCGGATGGGTGGTGGGACGGCGGCAGGGGTGAGGGGGGCTGACTTACTGTAGATCCCCCCCGCTTAATTCCGTGATACTGTCCTACATTAGCAGAGCAAGAGGCCAGGAGATCCTTCAGTTTATAAATAGGTCTACACTTTGCAAAGGGGATTACTGTATGGCATATATCCTAACCTCTTTGTTCAGCTTGAAGGATTTCTTTTTCTGTGGATTCACTGTTTTACCTCGTCTCTGTCTCTGTTCAGTGGTGCCTTACAGAGTACTTTCCAGGGGCTCAGTTACAGCCACTCAGCGCACATGTCGTGTGACCTGCTCTGTTTGCATATCACCCTGCCTCTGTGTTTTACTGTTCCCATGGAGAAAGGGACGCAGAGAGATAAAGTTTCCCATCAGCTACGATAGGGGTCTTTGTGGTTGAAGTCAAAAGGGAGGTGGTGTGACGGCATCAAACTCTCCGCAGGGTTAACTTCAGAAAAAATCTTCATCAGACAATGCTGTCGTCATACCAAAGCAGATTTATTCACCCTGCTGCCTCCCAGACAACCCAGTACTCCAATATTATTATTATCTCTGACCAAAGAACGTAACCACAAGAAGGCTTAGCTTGGTAAACCAGGCAGGTGCAACTAAACACTAGATGTCTGGGGGGGAGGGGTTAATTAAATCAAGCCAAATAATTTTGAGTCTCTTTGTTTGGGGTGAATACAGTAATTAAAAATTGTCAGGGTCGTCCGAAAACATCCATTCATGTAAAAGATTTCTACTGTCACTGACAAATCGGAAGCCGAGCGGAGCACAGTGGTATAATGCTGAGCAAGTAAAGCTGGCACTGTCCAGCTGAACCCTAACCATGGCAGTCACTGAAATAAATGATTTACCTTCAACAGTTCTCTTGGTTGGATCAAAAGAGGACAAGAAAATGTCCCTCACTTAAAATGTCACAGGCCTAATGGCTGTTTCTTCCCATCACTTGCACTTAAAAGCTGTGTGAATGTCTGCCAGGTCAGTCATCTCAAGTCAACTCCTATCAAAGCTCTGCCCAAAACACCCATGATGCATCAGTCTAACAGCATGCTGGAAATAGCTGAATCCCACTGTTTTCTCCATGAATACATTACCATTGATAATTTTTTCATTACTGACGACGTATCCAAACAGGGAGGGAGTGAACTGGATTCCAGCACTGACTCAAAAGATAAAGTTTTCACAGTTGGATGATTTGGCTGAGTAGTACTTCTCAGCATAGTGACTCCGATGAGTCCTGTGGTGTCTGTTTTTCTTCCTCCTCCTCCTCCCTGTCCCTTAATTACACTTCTATGAGAGATTGAGGAGGAAAGTGAGGACAGCAAGGGTGTGGTTGAAACAGAAAGCAAATCACCAGGGAAGCTTGACTTGTTAGATGCACGACATGAAAAACGTCAACATCTCACAAACACGTTAATTTTGCATATCGTCACTGTTGAGTGGAAATCTCATAACTCCGTTTTTGGTTGTTTTTTTATGTTATGCTGCTTTTGGAGGATTTCATGCTCTCATGGGTTGGGAAAGTTGTGCAACCCTGGGGCCTGTGAATACTTTACAAAATGCCGGATAAACTGAAAAATGCATGGGCGTTTTAGACAATCAAGACTGTTATTCTTTCTTTTTCATTTCTTCTTTTTCGTTGCTTTTAAAAGTTGACATTTTGGAGGTTATTATCTGACAACAGCAGTATATGAAACAAATGACATGACTGTTGTCAGAATAAGTCACTCAATTTTTAATAATGCTAGCTTTCACTCTTCAAATATTTAGATTTTATGTTTTGTTTTTTTTTTGTGTGTGTTTGTCGTGGTTTTCAAAGAGAAGAACAAACTGTGAACTTGAACTGGCTCCAGAGGAGCGCTCTATTCTTTTGGGTCCCTTTAGACTTTTGCCCTGCTCTCCAAAGCACCCCCCTCCCGCTCCCTCGTGCCTCTAATCTCCCTGAAAAATTAATCATCTGTCACATCGCCTCAGTGCTCAGCCGCACACCGATGCGTAGCAGTGGCAGTTCAAGAAATAACTCCCTGTCAGGCCTTTTAAACGGGGCTTTGGATGCAGCGTTGGCCACCAAACTTGGCCAGTGAACACACAGAGCCATCTTGATGTGTTTCAGCCTTTCAGCCTTGGTTGCATCCAGTGGGGACACTTGAGACCCGGTTTCCTTTTCACTGTGACAGCAGTCAATGGGACAATGCGGCTACTCTTTTCCTCTCTACCCCAAACAAAGTAACACAGAGGCTCTCTGTGCTGTATCAGAGACTTAGTTCATCCTCTTCCTTCCTACCGTCAACCAAACAACATGGAGAGAGGGGCACATCCTACTTACTGTAGGCCCAAAGACACAGTCACTGCCCTAAAAGCATTTTCTTCACCCAAGAACCAAGTCACTGGGCATCAAATGTTCAAATACAGGATTTAATTTTTTAAAAAGTAAAATTAACCTAGCCATTTGAATTCCATATCTTTATGATGTATTGTTCTCCTGATATGGAAGACAATCTTTGGACATACTTCTGTTCCTCCCACAATGTCTGATATGTAATGGACTATTTTCGTGAACTTTGTCGCTTTGCAAATGAGGGTTTATTGCCACACAGTGTACACCCCCTTTTTACTAGTTCCCTCCTTCTTTATCAGCTTTGTGTAATCTGATCCTGCTCTGCACTGTGGCACCTCCTCTGAGACAGCTCACATTTCCTTTGATTCACAGCAAGATCCCACAGGGAGTAAACAACTACACCAGTTTACAGCCACTACACTGCATCCACTGGCTTAACTCAACTCATTAAAGTAGCTGCAGTGAATCAACTGACAGATCTAGGGCCATTATCCATTCTGCTGCTTATTTTATTCATTGGTGTGCTGGCTGCGGTCGACTGTGTTGTTGGGAATGTTTCCAGATCAGGCAAGGAAGGGGAGCACGCTGTGCTGTATCTGCCACGTTTAGACAAATTCACTTTGTGTGTTGCTCAAGTACACACCAGCAGTATCTCATTGTCTGTTCTTTCTCTGTGGGCTCTTGGCATGCTGGCCTTGCTATCGTCTGGATTTTATCAACTGCCTGTTACAGTCAATTGACAAATGCTCTCTCTCAAAGAGTGAGCGCTTTTACAAAATGTGGACTTCCAGCTGTGTTCCTCCTGAACTTAGCCCATGACGTGATACAGCCTACAGTAGTTTGTCACTGTAGTTTTGCGTCTACAGTATGCGGGAACAGTTGTGAGAGTACAGCTTCTCCCCTCTTTGACCAGACAGCCCAGCAGTGTTGGTGAGTCAGATAATGTTGACCACCACTTCCTGTCACCCACCACAATAAATCCATTAGCTGTACACCACTTCACATCCTCCCTTATTGATTTGTAACAAACAGCTATCCAGTTAGCCCCTGCTGCCTCCATTACAGTGCCATAACAGCTATTGTTGGTCGAGTGGGGGATAAGGGATGTGTGGTTTGGGGACCAGAAAGGTTAGTGGGGGTGTTAAGCTGTATCCCATTGGGACGTCTGAACCCCGACTCTGTGGAGAAGAGATGCAGAGAGCACAATGTCAACTGCACCCTGTCCATTTACTGTGTCAGGAGGATTGGGCTGTGTGACTGCAGGGTGTTGTGTTAAAGAAACAGTTTATAGTAAGAGGAGTGTGTGTTGCATGTCAAGGGACATGTATGTGACAGAGTGTGATCTGTGCAGATGGTGCAGGGAGCTTTACAGATGTGTGGTAACATAATCTGCTTTATTTGCATGTCAGCCTAAACATGACATTAGCAAGCCTGTTAGAAATCACAGGCCACCAGATGAAGTTAAGTTTCTACAACCAAGTTGTAATATTCTGACAGCCATGAGAATGTGCAGTTAACATAGACAAAAGATCAATTCTGGCTGCAAAAAAATGTGGTGTTTGTTTTTTTCGAGAAGTAGGTTAAAGGGAAGCACGACATTTTGGGAAATGCGCTCATTTGCTTTCTTGCAGAGAGTTAGATGAGAAGATTGATACCACTCTCATGTCTTTACACTAAATATGATGCCACAGCCAGGTGACAGTTAGCTTAGTGTAAAAATGGCAATGCAGATTAAGCAAACAGGATAAAATGTGTTAATTAGCATGCTTTAGAGGTCAGGCAGGTGTATTTTGTTATCTTTGGCCAGAGCCAGGCTACCTGTTTCCTCCTGTCTCCAGTCTTTATGCTAAGCTAAGCTAACGGGCTGCTTGCTCTAGCTTTATATTTAACAGACAGAGACATGAGACTGGTATCAGTTTTCTCATCTAACTCTCTACACAAATTCAACTAAGCATATTTCTATGCCTTTACACATGATACTGATTTTGCGAGCTTAATCTTCTCAAGCAGGCATGTAAACGCCTAGCAGAGCGGACAGCAACAGCCCGGTGACATGTTATTTACATCGCTGCCTGCCAAAAAGGCATGAGGCTAAATAACAAATCACTGCAAACTCTGTAATGTATGTTAGGAGCCACTCTGGAGTACAACCAGAGTACATCTCCAGCCCCCTGGGCCTCTTCCCTGACCTGATTCATTCCTGCTGTGATACAAAGAGGAGCTTAGGCCAGCAAAGTCAAAATCTAGCCTGCTGGAATGTTTTTCAAAGTTATACTGAGTTTGTAACTGCATAATTTATTAATTATTGGGAGGATTTACTGAGGAGAATAAAGTGTCAGATCTACAGTTAGCCCCTAGGTGTATTCAGCCTCACCCATCTCACTCATACACCCACACACTCTGCTGCCACACCCTTGTTGAGAGCCTGTCACTGCTGGGGAGACACTCCCTGTCTGACATGCCTGTGGGGGTGGGTGGGGGAGGGCCTGTTCACAGAGTTGCTCATCCATTGTCACAGTAGCCATGTCCTCATAGTATCTATCTGTTAGTTTCAGCAATTTATGAGTGAGTCAGTAAGATACGAGTTTAAAGTGGCAGAAGAGTGAAAAAGTGAGCACTTCAGCACACGATTTACGCGTAGACACAGGACAGGTTGAATATACTACGTTAGTGTGGAATGTCACACCAGCGTTTAAGCATCGGGTGCTGAGTATCCATCTCTACTTTTCTGTTGCAACTCGTTCACTGGCAGCTTTCACAGATCCGCATTCCTGGTTTAACTGTGCAGGGTTTTTTTTTTTTTTTTGGAAGGAGCCCCTGTAAAGTCATCCACAGAGGCTGTTGCTTAACAAGATAGTGGGAGGAGATGGGTGTGAGATGTGTGTTTTCCTGAGTAAAAAGTGTGGCTTCCATGTTACTGAGTGTTTGTGTGAGTGGGTGGATGGGATGGTGCTGGTCATGATACTGATAAAGCAAGGTATAGTGAGAGTGAAATGATGCATCACTCATTAACTGGAAGAGAGCAAAGTCCAGTCAGAGGTGCACAATACAACCAACAGCTTTTATTCAGCACTGCACAATGTGGGAGGGATCGGCAGATAAGCCTCCATACTGAGTCCTGCTATCACCATAATATGCAAAAAGAAAGGTTTTATAGGTTCTTTGTTCTAAGTTTTCACTCAGCTTTAGTTTTTTACTTTGCTGTATATTATTTTTAAATCAAAACTTTGAATGATTTTCTTAGATTTTCTTGGACTATGGTCGTGAGCATTATGGGGGAAGGGGGGAAAAAAAACAAAGAAATTATGAGAAAACCCAAGAGGCAACAACACTTATCAGCAAATAAGTGAGCATAGCTTCAGACATCGGATGGGTCAGCAGATAAAACCCCCACAGTACGGTACAGTGCCGGAGCAGAGTTTCGGTTACCTAGGCGATATGCGGGCGTGTCGCAGCATTGCAACAGTTGGCTGAACCCACTGCCTCGCCCAGGAAAACAAAGACTACACAAACACTGTTCCTGATTTACAGAGATCAGGAAAGTTCTGTTTACTGTTTACTGAGTTCTGAAAGTTCATGGTTTACATGCTGTAGTTCAGCTTCAAATAAAAAGTCACTTGGGCTTTGTTTTGTATCGGTTGTATCTGTTCCTTTAGCAGTGGATCAATAAAATGTACTTAGTTTTTTTTTTTTTGATCAATGGGTAGATAACCATCTTGACATAAAAGCCCTCATGCTTGTGTTTAAAAAGAGGCCACACCTTAAGGTAGAAAGGTAGGAATACACAGTGAATGTAAGCATAGTTTCTGTCTGTGCTCTTATGAGTCAGTGCATTATCTGTGAGGTAGCATGTAGCTGCAAGCACAGACAGTCCTCTGGGTCCTGGTCCTGCAGGATCTCATGCCAGACTGACTACAGCTGAAACTCGCTGAGCTGCTGCTGCTCCCTGTGACGGTGAGAGTGAGAGTGAGGGGGAAGAAAAGGACTAGTTGGGACCATACAAGAACATCAGGTTCAGGTGAAATGTATTTTGAACAATAAATAACACATGCAGGCCCAAAAAAACGTGTGGACTTGCAAGTGAGTGCCACAGAGGGAAAACTGAGGGCAGACACAAACTAATGAGGAACATGCAATACACACATTTTCAATTGTAATGGAAAACAACCCCCCCCCCCATGCAGAAGCTACAATGATACACACACCAAGACACACCAGTGCGCACACACAGCATGATGCCTGGGGGAGAAAAAGTGGGATTGGTCGGCTGAGGGACTGAAACACAACACGACACATCCTTATGCAAAGCCAGGGGGCAAAAAAGATGAGGGAGTGGTGCTCTTAATACATCATGTACAGCTCCAGTGTAAGGAAGAGAGACAAAGCAGTTCATCTTTGTACAAATTCCTTTCCTTCAAACCCATACATCAACTCTGATTACAGTACTCACTACATTGTTAAGTTGTGCTAGTACGAATTTGTTTCGTGAAGTTGAATATAAGCAGAGGTAAAGGTGGTAATTTAGGGGTTTATAGCTCATTTTGGGCCAGCGCAGCAGCTTGACATTGTTGCTTTTAGCCCAGACTTGTTTTATTAGTAGTAAAGATGGAAGATAAGCATAGCTGCTTATTGCATGGATTCAAGCTATTACCAGCTGTCATACAAAAGAGCTACACGGATGGCAATATTTTTCCCTTCTTTTCGTCTGTTGAAGCCTTAGTTTGTTGACTTTGCCCTGTGTAGAGCCCCCCCCCCGGTACCTTCAGTGCATCTGCCTGCAGTGCCGGCAGGAATCAGCTAACACACTGTCTTATATGTACACACACACACACACCCACACACACAAAAGCACAATGCACCCCTGCAATGTGCTCGGCAAAAAATCCTGTCAACAGTCAAACATCTGAAAACACTTGTAACCAGCACAGTGAATGCTTTGTACTCTATCGGTCATATGTCACATGCAGTTGCAGGCAGCTATTATGGATGCAGATTTTTCTGCGATGAAGAGGATTTCTGTGGTGGGTGACATTCAGGCTACAGAAATGGGGAGATAGAAAACATCCATGCATGTTCTGACAGTGAGAGGTTATTTTGGGTCTGTGCCTCATAACAAGAAAGTCTAGAAGGATTGTCTATATTTAATTCTTCATTTTAAGATTATAAATCAGAATGTAAAATGAGGATCTTGTGTGCAAACGAAATCTGGCAAACATCATCACATTTAGTCACAGGGAGCAACATTTCATGAATATTAGATGTAATATTTCAGACATAGTCCCATATTATTGTTCTGACAGGAACTAATATGCATTTGCTTTATCTTCATAAATAATTTCAAAAAGTCTGAGATTCACATGTACAATCCAGTTTTGACATTTTTACTCTGAGGTGCAAGTATTTAATGGTAAAGTACGTGAAAATGTAAGCACAGTAGACCAGTGTAAAAATGATTATTTTACTATGAGATACAGTAAGATGTGAGGATTGAATACCTGAGTGAAAGCAACAAGAAGAGTGATTTTCATTAGGAAAGCGAGATGTTGTAGGAGGTGTAGAACAAACTTGCACCAACAAGTAAGCATGGCAGTTACGCAATCTGGAGCTCTCTTAGAATAAAACTACGGTACACAAGATGCCTCAGGATGTCAGATTACTAAAAACGTATTTGATGAGACCCAAAAGGCAAGTAAGTGTTAAAAATGGTATGTAGTAGTATTTAAAATAAGACAAACAAAAGTTGAAGTGAAGTTGCAGGCATTTTCTAAGAGGAGTAGGCTCACTGTCTGCACACACACACTCACCCAGTGGAGTCGAAACCTGACAAGCAGGTTCCTGATTGCCATGCGTCAGCAGCAGGCTGCTCCCACAGCTGTATGGGTGGAGGCCCAGGGTGAAAGGTCACTTGGGCTGGCTAGCATTCCTGACTTATAGCTGTCGGAGTGCACGGCTGGGAGGCAGGATGGGGGATGGGGGGTCATCCTGTGAGCTGTCATGCTCCAGTGTCCATATAAAAACTGAATGACAGTCTTGTGTAAGGGAGCAGAGACCTCGTTGGAATATTTATTAATTCATGAAAAGAGGCAGGTGTGTAGTGTAGTTCATCATTATAGCAGAAGAAATATTGACTTTGACTCTTTCTCTGTTTTTTAGGTTTGCTCCATCGTTGTTTGGATAACGGGAGGCAAGGATGGCTATGCAAAGTAAGTGTATCACAATTCAGCTCTTGCTTTTAAGCATTTTTATGCATTTTACTGTCATGTTTTATTTCCTCTTCCTACATTTCTGCAAACTCTCCTTTAATAATATAGTGATTTTATGTATGTGTATATTTTACATTTACCCTGCATTTTCATGTTCACTTTTGTCTTGATTGCCTCAGTCTGCAGTAGTTTTAAAGGGGACTGCTGAACATTTTGATCTTGACCTTTCTTACTTCCATCTATTGTTTTCACGTATTTATATTGAGGTCACTTCCTTAACACAAGCGATAACTAAAGGGGACTTCTGTAAAAGGGTTCCTTTATGTGGCGTTGACGTTAAACACTGGTCCACTGGGGAGAAAAATGGGGGCAAAACAGAAAAAAATCTAATTGTTGGTAAATATTGGAATGAAAAATAATGGGGTGCAACCCCTAAATATCCTCAAAACTCTCACTCCATGATTATCAAACTTGCTAACGAATGACTTGGGTCCAACACCTCTGACATCCCACAATTCCTCTCTTCGTGCTTGGCAGTGAGGGAGTCTGACAGTGGCATGGTGAAGGTGGCAGAGTGGCAGCAGACGATGTATGGCTTGGACTCGGGCATCCAGTCTGGAGCCACCACAGTCAGAGATGACGACGGCGAGTACGTGACCTCCAAGCACTACACCATGACCACCACTGTCACAAGGGAGGAGCCTGGTAAGACAACAAGCAAGGGCCAAACCAGCCAATATGCATATACTTTAGCCTTTGCCTTAATTACACGTGGCCTGTGCTGTGATATCGTCGTCACCATCTCACTTCTCCATAGACTTGGATACCCAGTACAATTTGACCAGAGCACAGCGGGTGCGGGCTGCGATGTTCCCAGAGACGCTGGAGGGAGGCACCACCATCTTGTCGACTCAGACAGACCCGTCCCAGATGACCAACGTCCAGCGGCTGGCCGAGCCCTCCCAGATGCTCAAGACAGCCATCATCCATCTGATCAACTACCAGGACGACGCCGAGCTGGCCACGCGCGCCGTGCCTGAGCTCACCAAACTGCTCAATGATGAAGACCAGGTGATGAGCGCAGAATCATGCCCGCACACACACACACACACACACACAGTCTGATTTAGTAATACATCATTAAGGGTCTTGTGAGATAATTATGCTGAGTTTAATTTATTACTGTTGCACTTAATGATGAACCATAAACCTGATATCTTAATTAAAATAAATGAACTTGCAGTATCTTCTATACATTAAGAACTGTATACAATATATAAGTATATACATGAATTTAGTGCTGAAACTATTAGTCAATTAATTGATTAGTCAACTGACAGAAAATCAAAGGAATAGTTCAACATTTACAGCCAGCAGACGGTTAGCTTAGCTTAGCACAAAGACTGGAAACAAGAGGAAACAGTCTGTCTGAAGATAACAAAATCCGCCTTCCAGCACCTCTAAAGCTCACTAATTACCTCTTTATATCTCATTTGCTTACTCCGTACAGTGTGAAAATGACACATTGTGGTTTTACGGGGGGTAATTTGCCGGCTTTGTGCTAAACTAAGCTAACCAGCTGCCGGCTGTTATATTTATTGTACAGACAAAAGAGTGGTATCAATCATCTAATTCTCAGCAAGAAAGTGATTAAGTATATTTCCCAAAATGTCGAACTATTCCTTCAATCAACAGCAGTTTTGATAATCCATTAAAAGTCATTCATCAAGAAAAAAATGCCACTTGCTGGCTCCAGCTTCTCAAATTAGCTGCTTTTCTGTTTTATGTCATTGTAAATCAAATATTTTAGGGTTTTGAACAGTTGGTCGGACAAATTTGAAGGTAATTTGAAGTCGTCATCTTGAACTTGAACATCGTGAACATCACCCTCTCTTATAGAATTAGCATTGAAACCAGGCAGAGGTGTATTTATTATTCCCACCAGAAAAAAAGAATTAACTTTGCCCCTTTTTGTTTCTTATCAGGTTGTGGTCAGCAAGGCAGCACAGATTGTCAACCAGCTTACACGCAAGGAGGCGTCGCGGCGTGCTCTGATGCAGTCCCCTCAGATGGTGGCAGCGGTGGTGCGGGCGATGCAGAACACAAGCGACATGGAGACGGCACGGGCCACAGCCAGCATCCTCCACAATCTGTCCCACGAGAGAGAGGGCCTGCTCTCCATCTTCAAGTCTGGAGGCATCCCTGCTTTGGTCCGCATGCTCAGGTACTTCCAGACAGAAGTTATTTGACTTCAGTCACTTGTGATTTGATCCTTGTCGTTGTTGTAGTTGCTTAAAAATGTACTCTTTCTTATACTGTAGGTATGAAAGGGAAAATCCACGCAAAAACACTAAAGTAGTTTTAGAAAACAGCTTTTGGCAATGTTTATTCCATTTCTAGGCCCATTTTGCTGTTTCGTGGGGTTGTTCCTTATTGAAACATGCCAAACAGACATTTTGAAGTCACGTTGAGGTATTTTACAGTGCAGCTACATTTCAGTTCAACTGAAGAAGAAAATGGGTGCTTTTGACTCACCAGTTTGTATTGACTTTTAATGGACATGACAGGAGAAAGCCAGTCAAGAATATGAAGAGACCATTAGCCACCAGCATTAGCCTCCAAAGACTATCAAATTTTGCAAAGCAGCAACAAGACCTGCTGTGCAAAACCCACCTTTTCTCTACTGGAAAACCTTATAGCTCTTGCCACTATCTGTTCTAGTTTAAGCACATTCTCTGGAGTGTGTTGACTGGCATTATGGGCAATGTAGGAGATTGCAGGCTCAAGTAGAAGTAAACAAGGCAGGTGGAAAAAATTTGGTATAA
The DNA here is from genome assembly GCA_008360985.2 of Macquaria ambigua. Lineage (NCBI taxonomy): Eukaryota > Metazoa > Chordata > Actinopteri > Centrarchiformes > Percichthyidae > Macquaria > Macquaria ambigua. The sequence continues at coordinate 32,246 of VMKM01000985.1, forward strand.
TAAACAGAAAATGTACTGAGTGATGGAATCTAACAGATGCAGTCTAACACATCCACTGGTGGAATTTTCCATTAATGTATGGCAACAATACATGCCTTTTTCTTTTGGTGATACACGCTTAACCCACCTGTTTCTCTCCCTCAGCTCTCCCATTGAGTCTGTGCTCTTCTATGCCATCACCACGCTCCACAACCTGCTGCTGCACCAGGAAGGAGCTAAGATGGCTGTTCGTCTGGCCGACGGCCTGCAGAAGATGGTTCCCCTGCTGAAGAAGAGCAACCCCAAGTTCCTGGCCATCACCACAGACTGCCTGCAGCTGCTGTCCTATGGCAACCAGGAGAGCAAGGTGTGTGTGTGTGAGATTGTCAGTACACTTAATACAATGGCCGATACACTTCATACCAGCCAAGTATTGTAATTTGAGACTGTTCAAGTTGTCGAGCTTGTGTGTACATGTATTTTGTTTTGGGTGTGGCATGTGAACTGAGTTGTTCAGGTGCCGGCACAGTGAGAGTACAGGTGTGGTTATGTATTGAGAATAGTCAAATGAGTGAGGATTAACTGGTGTTTATCTGCCTGGACAGGTCACAGCTTCGTAAGAGTTGTACATTAAACCACAACGGTTTACTTTGTATACTCACACAGTCCCTCTCTCTCACAGCTGATCATCCTAGCCAACGGGGGTCCCGAGGGTCTAGTTTACATCATGAGAAACTACAGCTATGAGAAGCTGCTGTGGACCACAAGCCGTGTGCTCAAAGTCCTCTCTGTGTGCCCCAGCAACAAACCCGCCATTGTAGAGGCTGGTATGTAATATATGTTTTCTGTGTGAGCACACACCTGTGTGTACAAGGTAGTCATACAGGTGTGTCAACTTTTTGTTATCTGAGCTGTTGCTAATGGCTTCTTGTCAACCACATAGCTACATGACAGCACAATTTATGAGATGTTGCTGAGAGCTGAGTGATCTAACTTCTCTGTTCCCTGCAGGTGGGATGCAGGCTCTGGGTCAGCACCTCACAGGCTCCAGCCAGCGTCTGATGCAGAACTGTCTGTGGACGCTCAGGAACCTGTCTGATGCTGCCACCAAGCAGGTCTGTGTCCACACTCTTTCACTTTTTTCTTCTCCTCTTCATAAAAATCTGATCTTTTTGATTTTTTATAATTCAGCACATGAGGAACTTGAAATTGTTCTCTTCCTGTTTCCAGGAGGGTATGGACAGCCTGCTGCAGGTGCTGGTTGGCCTGCTTAGTTCAGACAACCTCAACATGCTCACTTGCGCTACCGGCATCCTGTCAAACCTCACGTGCAACAATGCCCACAATAAATCTCTGGTCACCCAGAGCAACGGTGTGGAGGCGCTGATCCACGCCATATTGCGTGCCAGTGAGAAGGAGGATGTGACTGAACCTGCCGTTTGCGCTCTCCGCCATCTGACTTCACGCCACCAACAGGCTGAGCTGGCGCAGAATGCTGTGAGGAGCCACTACGGCATCCCCGCCATCGTCAAGCTGCTCAACCAGCCCTACTACTGGCCCGTCATCAAGGTAGAGAGAAGGGAGGGAAGGATGGAGGGATAGTATTGGCTCAAATAAGGGCCAATAAGATTTTAAGCTTGTAAAATGATGTTCAGAAATCATGTAGTAATTTATTTTTCGCTGTTTTACAAAGAGTGATATGCAGCCACAGCCTTTGAAATTGTATTTGAACATCATTCCATATGTTCAAAATCTTACTTACCCTTACTTGAGCCCATAGGTTAGTCTAGATAAGAGAAATGAGTGTTGTCCTACTAAGATGGGGGGAAAAGTCTTCAGACAGGAAAGCAGTTTGAGGGAATATAAGTTACGGACTGTGAAACAAAGACATTGAGGAGTTAATGGGTTTGGTCCAAAACGAAAGACTGGGGAAAATGGGGAGAACTAGACAGATGGACTGAGGAGATGGCAGATCCGGCAGAAGGCCAGAGTCTCAATCAGCCTGAAAGAGCATGAAATGCACATGACAGCAGGAACAGTATGTTTTACAAGACCAGGCTTTAGGGGGTAAAAATATCAATTCATATTTCTAATGGAGAAGCTTAAAGTTGTTTGTTGCCTTGTTTTTCTTGCTGACCAATAACGGTGAACAGCATCATGACTGTATCTTTGCCTCTCCTCCCTGCCTGAAGGCTGTGGTTGGCCTGATCCGCAACCTGGCCCTGTGCCCAGAGAACCAGGCCCCTCTAAGGGACACTGGAGCAATCCCCCGTCTGGTCAACCTGCTACTCAAATCCCACCAGGACACCCAGAAACATGGTTCATCCACCCAGCAGACATACCAGGTACATGAGGGGCTAGTTTGAAAGGATGCAGAAAATCACTGATTAACTATGTGTGGGATTAAAGGTTGTGGAAATGAGTAGTTGAATTATTTATGATTTTCTGTATCCTTGGGTAACATTTATTCTTTCCGCCCTGCTCCTCAGGATGGAGTGAGGATGGAGGAGATTGTGGAGGGCTGCACAGGAGCTCTGCACATCCTGGCCAGAGATCCCATCAACAGAGCAGACATCGCCAACCTGCAGACCATTCCTCTGTTTGTTCAGGTAACGGAGGAAACTGCAGCTCTCACGCTTCCTTGTCCTGATAATTAACTTCCTTATGTTTGTTTGTTTTTTTTTTTTAACTCACTTTCTTCCTCCCCCTCTCCAGCTCCTCTACTCTCCAGTGGACAACGTGAAGCGCGTGGCGGCGGGCGTCCTGTGTGAGCTGGCCCTGGACAAATTGTCAGCTGAGGCCATCGACAGCGAGGGAGCGTCAGCTCCGCTGATGGAGCTGCTGCACTCTAACAACGAGGGCATTGGTAGGACACCCAGATAATGCACTGCGATTAGCTTACCGTAATGTAGCGTTTAGTCATATAGGTGGGAAGTAACAAAGTCAATTTACTCAAGTGCTGTACTTACTGTAAGTGCAGTTTCCAGGTACTTCGCTCACCGTGACTATGTTCATTTTGTAAGACTGTATACTTTTACTTCCCTACATTTAAAGAATACAACACAATCATGAACTATGGTGCATAGTTAGAGTTTAAACTACCTATATGGGTAGTTTGACTGCATAAAATATGAAAATACTTAGTTGAAGTTAATAAATTGATAATTTAACTAACTTTATCTTCAGATATCACTTTATGTTTGTATCAGAGTAACTGAAAGATGCTAAAGATGCCTCATAAGAAATCTATACATAGTTACTTGTGTCTTCTTCTATGACTTATTTTATCTTACTGATGTATTATTCTGTTATGGTATTGTTGGTTTGATGAGGAGATTGATACCACTCTTACGTCTGTACGGTAAATATGAAGCTAACACCAGCAGCCGCTTAGCTTAGCTTAATCCATCCAAAAGCTTTGGTTTGTGTACGGATTAAGCAAACAAACAAGATATACCATGTTATTTACTGAGCTTTAGAGGTGCTGGTAGGCTAATTTTGTTACCTTTGGACAGAGCCAGGCAAGCTGTTTCCCCGTTTTCAGTCTTTATGCTAATCTAAGCTAACCATCTGCAGGCTCCAGCTTCATATTTAGCGTACGGGGTATCGATCTTCTCATCTAACTCTTGGCAAAGATGTGACCAACCATATTTCTCAAAATATCAAACTATTCCTTTAAGTAAAGTTAATTTGCGTTTTAGGTGGTTCACACCACATCACAATGACTTTTCATCAAATATTGTCATTCCTTGCTTAAATCATCAGGCTTAGCTACTTGAAAGTATGTGTCTTATATTACATTTACATGAGATGTACCATGGCTGAATTAGACGTGGCTCATTAACTACACACATGTACAGAGATGTGTGTTAATTCCACACATTGTGCTGTTAAAGCTTAATAACTGATGCTGTATAATAATGCCATAATGCCTCAGGGAGCTCTAGTCACTCATGCAGTAATTGGCATCAGCACTAAAAACAATTGTGTTTTTACTGTTACTTTACCTTTGAAACTTTAACCTTGGGTGCAGTCCAGACTTAAATGTGGACTTGATCTGTTTCTCTTTCAATACATTTTTGTACATGGCTGAATGTGTCCTGATTCTTTTCCCCCTCAGCTACTTACGCTGCAGCTGTGCTCTTCCGCATCTCCGAGGATAAGAACTCAGACTACAAGAAGCGAGTGTCTGTGGAGCTCACACACTCCCTGTTCAAACACGACCCCGCTGCCTGGGAGATGGTGAGTGTCTGGCGCCCTCCACTGCCGGGACATGACAACTCAACAGTTGATTTTTAGACATTTTTTTTTATTCCATTCAACTCTCTGGGTTTACATCTTACTCATCTTGGCACCTTTATAAAATGCTGATGGCAGTTATAAAGTACATTTTGCTAAGCAATTGTTTTTTAAGATCTTTAATAATACTTGGACTATTAATAAGCTTTCTATATAAAAGTGTTGACTTTATTTGACCTTTGCCCTCTCTGCAGGCCCACAACAGTGTCCCCATGGAAGGACCCTATCCAGATGGTGAGTAGCTATGGCTGAAATGTGCACATGCAGCACATTCCTCAGCTCTGGGTCACTCCACCACAGGGAGCAACCACAGTGTTAAAATGCTGTGCTCAGGTTGCCTCCCTGCTGAAAATAGTTTTTCTAGTTAAAAATGTACTCTGTGGTTATTCAATAACTCGAGCAGCACAGGCCGAGCCTGCATTGATTTTTAATAATCTTTCCTACTTTCATGTCTTCTTCAAATCTATGTTCTGTGTGCTATTTTAGTATATGTGTTGTCAGTGTGTTTTGTTCTTTTATTCCCAAGCATTGTATATGGCCAAGTCACATCACACCAACATGATCCATCTTTTCTTTGTTTTATTCTTGAATAATATCACTAGCTATTCCTCATTGCCACGTCTAAAGGATTTGCTCTCCGTCAATCTCCTTCCTGGTGTTTCCTTATCTCTGTGTGTCCATTCCCTCTCCTGACTTTTTCTCCTTGTATGGCTTTGGTATTTTCTGGCTCCTGTCAGAGCAGAGAGATTCTTAAGAGGAAAAAGGGATCAGCTTCTCCTCTCTCTATGATCACTGTGTTCCAAAAACGATTTCCACAGGCTTGTACAAGCTTTCTGTACTGCTGTTGCCACTATCATGACAGCAGCAGTAAATAAACCCTCCAAGTACACGGGAAGTTAAATGTTGTATAATCTGTTGGTCCAGTGTGGAACAAGTAAAAAAAATAAAATAAAATAAATGTTGTAATGTGTTGCAGAGCTGGAGGCTGGTTTCCCAGGCTACACAGGGTATCCAGGTGACATGCCCATGGACGGCATGGACGGAAATATGATGCATGATGATTACCCAGGCAGCATGGCCTACGACAGACAAGTGTACTCTGAGTACTGATCTAAAGGTCAGTACATGCAAACGTTACCTCAGACAATCAGGATGTGTTGGTTAAAATTTAAATACCCTGAAAACCTGGTTTTAAATCTTACATTTTTCCCAATAACTTTAAATATTGGTGACTAAATAAGAGCCCATTTAAAAAAAAAACTCTACAGCTGCCATTTACAAAACTTTATTCAACAAGTAAGTCTACATAGCACGTCAGGTACACAACAAGTACATGATACAAGATACAAGAGTACTGATACTAATATTTTTATTGTAAACAGTACAATATAAAAGTATTTGTAAAACAAAATATGAGAATAGATTAAACTAAATTAATGAGATGAAAGACATTAGTATCAAAAAGTAAATTAATCAAATATTTTTATAAATACATGTAAAATAAAATTTAAAAAATGTGCAGATAATAAGGGAAAACAAAAAAGGCAATTCATATGTTCTTCAATTCATATATGTATGTGCTTTTGTTATTATTTGTAAGAGCATTAAGAAATCAATAAAAGATGGAAAGAGCATTGGAAACCAAAAAACGTCTGTTTGTGAACTTTTCACAATAAAATAAGTAATCTGACAACATGTTCTAGAGATTTGTTACTTTTATTGTCATAGTATCAAATTATTGCTTTGAGGCTAAAGTGGGTAACATTAGTGGTATTGAAAACATGAGAATTTAAATCAGATATCATAAATTTCATTGTTATTTGCCATTGAAAAAATAAATCAATAGATGTTCCATCAGCATGTCCACAACAAGACCAGGAGTTATTTACATCCACATATATGGACATGAAAAAATGAACTGGATACTTTTTATGTGGACTTGTGAAATTAGCTTCTTTGACCTTTTTAATAGGAATACAGATGGTGCATCTGGAAAGCTTCTTCCACCAAACATAAGTGACTGTTTGTTTCCTGATTGGTGTATTGAAGTGAAGTTTTCTTGCCCCCTTCAAACCAGTGACAGCTCAGACAAAAACACAAATCTCTCTTGTGAAGTAAAAGTTAAAAACACAGTTTGAACTTTGGCAGAAAATGTTCATGTTGGAGCCCGTCGCTCATAGTAAGACACTTGATTAAAGTCTGAAGTTTCTTTTCTACAACATAATAACGTTTAAACAACCTGTCTGTGGAAGTTTGTGATCCTGCAGAAATATTGTGAGGTGGTTTTTTTTGACATCATGACATCATTTTTTCCTCTTTTTATAGACCCAGAGGACGAAGAAAGGTGGAAAAGGAAGCGGAGGAACTGATATGGGACGTAATGGGACAAAGAAGAAGAGAATATAGTCGTCAGTAGAGATTATTCCCTCTGCTCTCAGCCTGATGTAATATATGCAATTATCACTGAGTACGGGACTCATAATCTTAACAGGGCTCAACTTTGTTTTATAGCATACTTTTGCTGATTATAATTCTGACAGTGACGATGCTTGTAGGTTTCTGTTAGAGAACCTTTGAAGAGTGTGTGTGTGTGCATGTGAGTATGTCTGAGTGTGTGTGTTTGTTTACGCTTTTGGGTGGGTATTCTATGCCAAAGAGATTTTATTTTGTGAAGATAATCATGTAGCTTTGTTTTTTTTTTGTTCTTTGTTTTTTAAGGAAAAGAAAAAAAAAAAGAGAGAGTAATAGTTAAACACTGCCAGAGGTGGCTCAACGTGCACGGTGCACCTGCTCACCGCTCTGTTTCTTTCTTAACGCCTTTGTAACAGACACTGCTGTCTGCGCTGTAGTTTTGACACTATATCCTGTCAACTTTCTCCCGCTGCGACCCAACAGTTAAGAGTCAGTGAGGAGTTAGTCAACACGGGCTCGTTCTTTCTCGCGGCACTAATTCAGTAGGAGTGAACAAATGAGGAGATGTGTAGGTCTCTGACCGTGAGAGGGCAGTGTAGGGACCCCCCCCACACACACACACACACACACACACACACACCCTTATGTAATGAGCTGACATGTGATTACTTCTTGTAGTGTAGATGACTGAGATGGTTGTTTTGTTTTTAAGGAAGTGTTTCTCATCTTTTTAAAAGTTATTCGCTGGGAACGGTTCACATAATCCGACATTAACAGAATATTAACAAAGGTGTCTTTCATCCTAAAATGACTTTAAAGAAGAGATCGTATGTGACTGTAATAATTTGCAGGAGAACAACAACGTGGATTTACAGATGTGTTCAGCAGATTGGCTGATTCATTAGTCAACACGTGAGATACTATAGTCGGGGACGGCCCTACAGCTGGAGCAAACTACTGACGGCGAAATTTGTCTTTCTACTTCATAAGAGTTTTTACTGAAATTTTGTGTAATAAAAATAAAGGATATATTAAACGTATTATGGGGTCCATGTTTATTGAGTTAAAAATCAGAAATGATTTCCCAATCCATTACAATAATCCTGGAAGCTGTAATTAAACCCATAATGAAAACTGAAAATGCACATTTTGATATGCTTGGTGACTCCTTTGCCTGCTTACCATCCAGCATTATTAATCATTCATCAGTTTCATTCTGTAATGTTTTAATGGTGTATAGTACAGCATCTATGCAGCACATTTTTCCACCCTAAGAAAACATTCAGATTCTTCTCCCAACATTAACAGACATTGAACTTTAAAGGTTTTAAAGTTCAGGCTTTATACTCAGACTATTTGCTTCATTCTAGCAGGTGGAAAAGGTCAATTAAAAGGGTGAATTAAAACATTCAAAATGTATTGCTAAGAAAATATTACTGGCACATTCATCCCAGTGATGTGATGCTGTCAAATTCACATTTAGTCTTTGAAACAGCTAGAAAAGGCTTCCTCTGAATTTGATGATCTGATGAATCAAACCACATGTTCACACTTAATTTAGTCTATAAAGGTGGGTGAACATACAATCCTCTTCTCCTGTGTTAATTATGATATTTTTGGAGGCGAGTGGAATGGGTCTTTAAAAGCTATGAGGGAGGACAGTTTCTGTTTCTGTCTACTGAGGCTCAGCATCCTTCATCTCTCCATTCCCTGTTTTCACCAGATTAGTGTTGGTCTCTTCTAGAAAGATAAGGGTGTTTTGGGGCCGCTGTTCTTGCTACAGTGTTGTAGTTTAAACTGGGCAGGTTTTAGAGACTGCTGGATTTTGTTGAGGATCAATCAATTCAGATCTGTCTCATGCTGCTGCTTTTATCTCGCTCTCGAGATGGTCAGAGTATTTCTTTTTTCCATTTCCATTTTTCTAGTGATCCTGCTCCGTCTAAAAGTCAAATTTATGTTTCTTTTTTTCTCTAATAGAAGCCAAAACTCCGTTCAAAGCATCTTCACGCTCCCCAGCTCTTCTCTTTCTGTGCCCAGCACTCCCTCTGTGGCTCTGCTGGATGTTTGCTTAACATTTAAACAAAGGATTTAATTAAGAAAAATTGTATGTCTCTCTATCTCTATATCTCTCCCTCTCTTTTGGTTGCTGACTTTTCCATATTCATCCTCCAAACTGTATCTCCTTTTCGTAGCAAACCAGCTCAATACAGGCAGGAGACAAGAATCTGATATGTTTGAGGCTGAAAAAAAAGATTGTTCATACTCTTCTTATTGGTATCATCCAGTCACCTACAGCAAAATGAAAAAACATGAGTTACTAAAATTGATAAATCAATTAAAGAAAAGGTTCTTCCAGTCCTGTTGCAGCTCTGATGTCCAGTCTGAAGTTCCCCCTTGTTACATAGTAAGAAATAGATTTTCTGTGGCCCTGCACAACCAAAAACCTTTGCAAGGAGTGTTCATTACATTTTGCAAAAGAAAAAACTGTAACATGGCAAAGATGATGTCTGAACCTGTGGCTGGAAAAACCTGTAAGAAGAAGAAGAAGTCAAGGAGGATGGTGACATCAGTGGATGTAATATTTCAGCTGGTCAATAATCAAATAATTATGTGCTTTTGCATAGCAACTGTGTGGTTTTATTCAATTTCATCATTATCATCATTGTTACCACGTCCATATAGAAAATATGTTAACACTTTAATTACACATTTCAATGGCCAGTCAGAACAGACACATCATGCAGACACAATATACAGTGTTACAATAAATGTGAGTGGAGAACAGAGAAGGTTTGACAACATGTTACTTTAAGATTATTGCTTGATTTCAAACTTGTCACTGTGAGTATAGAAGGTGTGTGACACTCTGCAACATTTTGAGCATTATTCAGTTCCGTCCATGTGCCTGCACATTCATTCATGCAATAGAGAAAATAAGATAAGTTAATAGTCATCATTTGTATGAGTGAAGAGGCCATGGCAGCTTCCTCAGTGCTTGTTGTTATTGAGCTGCTTTTCTACACTGTTAAATGTGTTTGTTCAAGTTGGTCTACACAGATCATGATACAAGATCTTAAAACACCAGAATCCACCTTTTGATGCCTTCCTATACACTTTTACCATAAAAAGAACATTTCACAAGAAAAGGTGATTTTGGGGTCGATATCCTCAGGAAGTTGACATTTGCACCCGGCACCACTCTGTTTAGGCCCAGAAACACCGTCCACTCTGGCTGCGGGCTGAAGAACTGTGGATGAGGCCCAGGCAGGAGGGAAGATCTCATGTCTGTGTCCGCTGAGCCTTAGATCACATTGTCAAACATGTGCATGGACTGCATGATGTTTTCATCCTGGAGGGTGAAACAAGGGGACAAAGTTAAACCACTGAGACAGCAGCAGATGGAAATGGAGGTTTTGTTAGTCGTGTCACTAAATGTGTATTTGAAATGGTTGAAAACATTTGATGCAGGAGACCTTTTGGCATGTCTCCAAGAACTCCTCAATGGTGACCACTCCGTCATTGTTCTTGTCCATTTTCTGGAAAAAGCAACACATATGCACATGTTTCAAAGGGTAACTTAAAGGCGCCCTGTGCAGTTTTCTTGTTATCAAACAAAGTTATGTTTACATCCAGTTTTCCCACCAAAAAGTATTTCGTTAACCTGCATTGGTTACATTCATGTTTGCTAGCTAGCAGTCTTCTTCATTGCCCTTTGTTGGCACGTTGCTACATTTCTTGGCGCGTTTCTTGCGACGCCACACACTCACGCGCATGCATATGCATCCTTGTGCATGTGCAAGAGATACAAACAAATCAGGGACCTGCTCATAAAAATGTTGCTCCACAGCGCTACTTGTGGTCAAAAACTCATCAGGGTACCTTTAAAGAAGCCCAAACAACATCCACAGAAAAACAAATAAACCTGGTGCAGAGAGTTTTAGGTCTTAATTTTCTATCTAAAGCGTATGCAGACTCGAACCTCTGTCCTGTCCTCTAGTTAAATGAGTAGTACTGCCCATCGTCATGTATTACAGATAGTACACAAAACATTATGAGGGATTTATATGAAATGCTGAGTAGTTCTGGTGGGATATTAAACATGGCTGAACAATTACAGTACATACAAACACATTTTAATTAAAGCGAACATCGCAAAAGGAAATCAAACCAAACATGTATGTATGGACCATTTGCTGTTTTGAACACATTCTTTGACTGACTTTGAGTTTAGTGTTGGGAGATGTGGAGTGTATTGGGTTGATGATTTGTGTGTTCTACCTGGAAGAAGTTGTCAACATGCTCCTTGGGAGCATTGTCCTTCATACTGGGGTGGGTATACTTCCCCATCATGTCATAGATGGAGTGCATGATATCTGTCATCTCCTGGACAGACGGAAGGGAGGAAAAGAAATAAGAATATATCATGCGCCACCAAGAGCTGCCAACACGACACAAGACACAGCTTTCATACAAACACAGAGAGAAAGAGAGAACGGTTCAAGTACCTCTCTGGTGATGCAGCCGTCTTTGTTGAGATCGTACAGATTAAAGGCCCAGTGGAGTTTATCAGTGATGGAGCCTCTCAAGATGATGGACAGACTTAGAACAAAGTCCTTGAGCCATGATTGAGATCAGGAAAGTGATAGTAACATCAGAAGGAGTGAGTCACAAGGTAAAAATGAAAGAAGAGGAATACAGTATATTCAGTGGTTTGCTAATACTACGTATGTTTTAGCGATTTGTGGTCCTGTCACCAACAGATACAAACCAAATGCTTGTAAAGTTGATACTTTTCTTGGTCTATATATATATTAAAGTGTATTTAGGAGAAGGAGATTACTTTTTTTTTATTCAACGTTGTGTGTGTGTGTGTGTGTGTGTGTGTGTGTGTGTGTGTGTGTGTCCTGGCCAAGAAAGCCCATATGAAAAATGTACCTTATGTGTCCTTATGAATTTAAATAAATGAAATATCTTAGAAAGAGTTATTCTACATATAAAGACATACTGTAGTCTAGACTCGAGTGGTGAAAAAGATTATAACAACTAATAAAAGTTACAAAGTGCTTTACAGTAACAGAGCAGAAGCATTCTTTGAAGAGGCTTTGCACTGTCTGTCTTTTAAAAGTACAGAACTGCCACTACAGAGCACAAAGGAAGCAAACACACAAGTGAAGGACATTATGTTATGTAGGCAAATGGATGGAAAAGTCACCTCAAAGCTGACCGCTCCATTGTTGTGGGTGTCAAACGCTTCAAACAGGAAATGTGCATACATACTTGAATCTGGAAGAAAGAGAAGATACAGCGACCACTCAAATCCCTACAAATACGAAGACAAGGGAAAGGGCAGCAAATCTGAGTATGACAGAGACATGCCATCATATGACCTGCAGATATTTATGGGCTCAAATGAGGTATCAATATAAGATACATACCAAAACACTTTCCTTGACAAATTAATGTTTGTGAATTTGTAGAACAGATTTGTGGTTGGAGAAACATTTACGAGTCTGAATAAAATGATATCAAGTCTGAATAAAATGATATCAATGGTGAGTTTAAGGAAGAGGATGTGACTGACCTCCCTGAGGGAAGAACTGGGAGTAGATGCTTTTAAAAGTCTCTTCATTCACCACACCACTGGGACACTCCTGTGGGAAGGAAAAAGCACACACACACACGCTTTCTCAAACCATATAAATAATGTAAATATCCACATTGTGTATAAACACTCCATTTTCATATACTTGGTCATTTAAAAGAGTAAAAGAGAGCACAAATCAAGAAGTCAGGGGAATCTTTGACTGACGTTTTTGAATCCCCGGTAGAGGACCTGCAGCTCTTTCTTGCTGAAGTTGGTCTGCTGTACGAGTCGGTCGAGCCCCTCCGGCCTGTAACACACTGTCGACAGTTCAGCCTCATCAGATATACTTCCTGCGTGGAGGGATGGAGAGAGAAATGAAACAGTTACTCCCTGAGATACACCAGAGTATATATGAAACACGCTGTCCAGAGAAAAAGTGCTGAAAATAAAGAAAGGAAACGTAAGAGTGACAAACCAAAAGCCTGAAGTGCAAAAGCATCACTGTTTTATTTTCTCAGTGACTAAATTCATATGAAGAGGAATCTGAGTGATGATGGACTGTGTGTCCTGACACTTGCTTTGATTAATTGAAGGGCTGGAGCCAGAGCGACAGCAGGGGAGCAGTTTGAGGAACCGCTGCTTTATGGTCTTTTTATTGGGTTTGGATGGTGGATTACCTGGAAACAACCAATCACAGCAGAGATTAGAGGCAGATAGAGTGGCCCACATAAAGAAAGCACCATGTTAAGTGGATAAAACACGGGCCAAACTACACTCAAATACTTTGAATGACTTCCCCATGCAACTTAGTGTGCGCAAATTGGTTTGCTGACCTGGCTTTGAAGCAGTGTGACCCATCAGATCAGAGCTGTGTGGAGAGCATCCAGCATGTGAGGGCTGAGTGAAATGACTCATGACTGAGTGTGATCGAAATGTCCAATATTATTCAAGTTTCAAGTTCTTTGTTTTCAGATACACTATGGAAAGAAGTCATGATTTTTTTAATCCTTTATCCTTTAACCAGATGATCTTTTAAAAGATAGATTTATATATATATATATATATATATATACAGATCAATGGATCTCTTTTACAAGTGAGACATCGCCAAGAATAGCAGCAAAGTGCACAGAGTTTCAACAGTAAGTAACAGTAAATTGAGTTTAGTTTGATGTTAAATTAAATTATGAATGTGTTTGGCCGTCAACACCAGCTTCTCTGATTCAAACAAGGTGGAAATGTGTGTGGATGTGTCAGTTAAATTAAAAAAGAGGTGATTTTTAAATCCAGTATGGTTTAAAATCTTGATAAATATAAATAGATGACAAGTGATTTCCTGTAACGTGGGACTTTTAAAAGGAGGATGTGTTGGAAGAAGACTAAGAGTCTACAGCTGCGCCAGCAGCTCTGTGAGGCTGTACTTAGGCACAGCGGTGCTTTGAGCTAAGTGCTAATGTCAGCGTGCTAACATGCTCACAGTGACAATGCTAACATGCTGATGTTTAGCAGGTATAATGTTTACTATGCTCACTATCTTAGTTTAGCGTGTTAGCATGCTAACATTTGCTAATTAGCACCAAACACAAAGTGCAGCTGAGGCTGATGGGAATGTCATTGGTTCTGCAGGTATTTGGTCATAAATCAAAGTACAAATTTAGACCCAATGATGGCCCTAGAAGAGAAGTCATTAGCATTCATCCTCAGGGAACCTCCATGGATTTATCTACTAAATCTCGTGGCATCCATCCAATAGTTGTTGAGATAAATCCGTCTGGACCAAAGTGGTGGTCCGAGTTAACCCCCATAATACACAGTTTTTCAGTAACTTGACGAATGTTAAAATCATCTAATTCCACACTGACTGACAGCTTCATATATAGTATTTATTATCTCTTTCCAGCTCTTAACTGAAGCTATATGATGTTTAGACAGAGCTAAATAAGTTTGAACAGTGTTTGGCTGCACAGCACGAGTGTCTGATGACTGACCCACCAACAGTTCACTGAGGTTTAAGTAAACTGTTTTAAGCTGAGAAAGAAAAGGACAGGAGAGTTGAGAAGGGCGCACGCACACACACACACACATACACACACAAACATTATGTTGACTCCTTGCTGTAACGATATAGAGGCCGGACACCCACCATCACGGTCCTCGCCTTGAGCTTTTAGAAAAACATTCAAGATTCTCTGCACCTACAACCAGCTCTCTTGCCACTTAAATGAACATGTCATATGTAAAACATCAGGACTCCTCAGTTATCAATGATTAACTAATTAACACTCAATTATTCATCTAACAGAATATTTAAACTTGTATGACTAACCTTCGCCCACTAAATATCATACATTATAAATGACCTCTCACTCTGCGATCTTTAAATAATAATCTTGCTTATATATTTACATTTTATCGGTTAATTAAACAGTATCTTTGCAGGCTACATCGAACAGAATCAGACTTTTTCTGTATTTAGATTAAAATGAAAAAAATACAATACACACTTTACATCACACTCTGTTCCTCATCTGAAGCACTTTCCTCTGTCAGCTCGACAGTACCTGTTGACAGTGTGCCAGTCAGCCAGCTGCAAAAGTGTCTGCCCATCTTCAACAGACTCTGGTGTCTCCTCTTCCTCTGCTCAGTTTTCAGTCATCTTTACGGTGCGTCTGATGAGCTTCTTGCTTCCTCTGTAGGAGTCGGATGTTTTTGTCCTTTTCAAAGAGGATGTTCACTCATTCTGTCTGTCGTTCTCTCTAAATGTTGCCAGCTGATAAATTCATCAAGTTGATTATTGAACAAAACATTTGTCTTTCAGATCCCAGCCCAACCCTCCCTCCTCCTCCTCCTCCTCCTCCTCCTCCTCTCCTCCTATAGTAGCACCAGAAGGCTGACACACCTGCTACAGTAAAAAAAAAAAACACATACTTCCACTCCATCCATCATTTCCCGCATCTATTCTGAAGCTTCGCCTGCTCCTAAATTCTCTTTGTGTTCTGTTCAAGGGTCTCACTTGCTTTCAGCTGCTGAGAGCATCTGGTTTTGTAGTCTCTCTCATCCAAAGCCAGAAGACACAGAGACTTTATATTGACCCAAAACAACCCAAGAACAAAGAGATGCTGTAGATGCGAGGGGCTGAACTATGTTGACATAAGCTCGCACAACCAATTATTGATTTACTTCTTTTGATTTTGATTTCACATTTGTTCTGTGGCTCTCCTCCTGTCAGTCATGAGCTTTCACCATCAGGACACTTCCACAAAGCAGAGTTGATTAGTGTCGACTTCTCTCTCTCTACTCTTATTTATCACTCGGCTATAGATGAGGTCACCTCTTCAACAGCTACTTCTTCAAATTTTTTTTACAACCGTATACCAAATTCATTCAAAGGGTTGAAAAAGAAATTGGACTTGAAATTATCCCCAAATGCATCTTGTACATGATGGTATACACTAATCTAAAATTAGCTCAAAGAGTGTGTTATTTTGTCTAATTTAAGGTGCGTCTCCAGATAGGCATGTGTCCTTCCTGCCACTAGAGGGCAGTGTTGAACTACAGTCAGATTACACTCAACTGTTAAAGGCCTCAGAGGGAAAAGATAAAAATACAGACAGGAAGCCACTATGGAGCACTGCAGGAGACCAAAACAGACAGGTGGAGCATCCTACTGGATGTTTTAAAAGTACAACTGATGATACACTCGCACTCCCAGTCAAGGCCAAGAGAAGCTGGCACTGAAACGTCTCACGGGTAAAAGGTGAGACATGCACCGTACTGCACATGAAGCCGTCCCTAAAATCTTGAATGTGCTCATAAATACATAAACACACCAAGAGCAGTGTTCAAAACAGTCACAGCTTACAACTGCATTATCCCAAAATGATAACAAAAAACACAGTGTTCAATGTCAGGCACAATTCAAATCAGACTTATTTTCACACTCTGATGTGTTTGGAAAATGGTCATCAGTAATGTGAAGTAAACAAGGATTATATTCCAGTCATACATACAGCAGCAGTACAGGAGGAAACATACAGTAAACTCATTCACACCTGAGAAACAACAAGAGAATTGTTGTGAACAGCTGCTCTGCAGCAACACAGGGACTAAATGATTTGCTCAAGGGCATATCAGAAGCATTTACTAAAAAACAGGCCTAACTTCTCACTTCTTCCTTCATGTTATATCACGCAGGGAAAAAAGGCAAATCTGCAGACGGTGTGCATACAGCCTCTGTAAATAAGCACAAATTATTAATATAATTTTTTGTGAGAACAAACCAGTTGCTACCCGGCCTTTATGTAGGATATGTCAATCAAACGATCAAATACAGCAGCTGCACAACTATGGAAAAACAAACAAAGCTTTACCAGGCCTCATACACACACACACACACACACGCACGCACGCACACAAGGCAATGAGGATGACAAACACATCTCAGCTTTTTGATGCAGAAAAATAAAACTGTAAAATGATTTTTTTTAACTGTAGAACCATTTTGCATAGAGACAACAAAACAACTTCCCTGCTGTTTTCTTTCTTTCTAGCTGGTATTTTTAGACGTGACAGAGTGCAGGGGCATTGATCGCAGATATTTTCTGAGTTATTGAAATGCTTTCTAAGGGCAGCTGTTTGACATGACTCGTTTTTGCACAGTAACCCAACAAAAACAGGGTGGGAGGTTGTTCTTAGAGAGACAAGCAGTTTCTGAATGTCTATCTCAGCTGAAGCATCATTCCAGCTGCTTGAATGAGTTATATAAGACCAGAATGTAAACATGCATACCACTCACTGTTAGCCAATAGTAAGGATTTTGTTTGTGATGTTACAATATGAGCAAATGCAACATACCTAATGGAGTAAACTCTTAAACTTGTTGCGTTACGTAACCTTTTAACTGTCCCTCAGCACCAAAGCGAACATCGAGCATCACTGGGGTTTGACTGATGGATAACTGACTGACTCATCTGTTATTTCAGCAGGTGCTGAGATCATCCAGCAGCCTTTCCTCACTTCTGGAGACCCTCTGGGTGTCTTTGATTTGTGTGAATCAATTTCAACAAATGCAGCCCTCTGAGGCAGATCAATACCCTCTTCCCTGCTGTCATTAACACGTTTAAAGACTCTTTTATCCGCACCTTTTATCCACTGGTGCAAACACCTCAAGCCTGAAAATACTTAATCTGTGACTGGAGACACTGAGAGAAACAAAGAAATTGATAAAAAGGAGGGCCGCGAGGCATTGAAGAGGAGTCATCACCTCTTTACAACAAGTTGTACTCGTAGAGAGTTTATAACTTGTTTATTAGGGTATTTGTAAAGTTCCAAACCCCTTCAGCAGATTGAGGAGACCACAGCACAAATCACTGCATCTCAGTTCATTCTGAGGGCAGACATAATCAGTCAGCGTATTTGCTGCCGTTTTCAAACCTCAAACTTCTGAAGTGGACCTAATCAATGATCGTTCAGTCAGCTGGATCAGGGAGGCAAGTTTCTGGCAGCAAGAAAAAAAGTGTTTGAAAACATTGACTTGGGAGGTAAATGTAATAACAGAGGAAGGATTAAATTCTCCCAAAGTGGCAGCTGCGTGTATGTATTTCATGTATAATAAGCGTTTAGTAAGACTATGCTTTCATGAGTTCATCGTTTTCAGGCACATTTCTCTCAAAAACACCAAAATCCACAGAGAAAATACAAAGGCCTTGACCTCATTACCCTCTAAAGGACAAAACTTTCTTCCCAAAAGTTAGTTTTCCTTCCTGACAATGAGCTACAAAGAAACAGCAGGCATACGTATGTTAGCAGGGAATAAGTAAAGAAGTAAACCTTTGTTTGTATATGTGCACTCATAACTTGTCAATTCATTGTGAGAGATTATTATTAATCTGTCAAGTAATAGTAAATGATTTGTTAACTGTAAAATAATTGTTAAAAACTTGCAAATGCTTATAAAGTCACCTAAACACCCTTCCTCGTTCACTGGAAGCATTTTGTGTTAACTTGGGAGGTCATGGCATCTTAAGTAGGGTCATGCAGCGCTAAATGAATGTTTGTAAGATAATGTTGCCCGGGCAACAGCCCCTGTGCTTACCATAATCCTCAGAGGGACATGGTTCAGATTATAGAGGTCCCTCTCATACAAACCACGGACACACAAACATTTAAATTCACACACTCTTTCTCTTCCACTGACATCATGAGCTCCCCGGTGATTATTACAGAGGTTTACATCAATTAATTTTACCTCATGTGTCCTCACACAGAGACAGACATCACCTCAGCAGTTGTATCAGCTTTGATTATTTGTTACATAACATTGATCTTAATAAAACACTCTTCATCAGTCCAGACTACAGCAGACTCCATTTGGCACCTACAGCATGAAATCTATTGGGCTCAGAGGGGCTTCTGTGTTGAAATCAGCTACGTAACTATGTTATATAAAAACCTTGTGAGCGTTCTACAAAAATGTTATGAATAAAAATCTATTATGCAAACACACACACACAGAAAAAAGCAGGCTTGTTCAGTCATAAATGCAGGTGCACTAGACATGATTCTACAATATGTTCAAGTGGAGACAGTCACAACACAGAAGACAACATTAGTTTGTAAGAGATTCAATGCTGAAACTCCAAATTAGTACAAAAAAAAAGAAACTTAAAGGAATAGTTTTGGGAGATACAGTCACACTTCACTTTCTTGTTGACAGTCAGATGAGAAGATCGATACCACTCTCGCAGTAAATATGAAGCTACAATCAGCAGCTGGTTAGCTTAGCTTAGCACCAAGACTGGAAACACATAAACATTTTGTTTGTACGCTTTGGTTTTAGTAGGGATGTAACATGTGAACTTTAGAGGTGCTGGTAGGTGGATTTTGTTACCGCTGGACAGAGCCAAGCTAGCTGTTTCCAGCTGCTAAGCTAGGCTAACTGGTCGCTAGGCTAACTGGCCGCTAGGCTAACTATGACATCTAACTCTTGGCAAGAAAGAAAATGAGCGTATTTCCCAAAATGTCGAGCTAGCCCTTTAAAAAAAAGTAAAACATGTGAAGTGTAGTGTAGGAAGTGATGACTTGAAAAAGATCCACTATCTATAATGTATGAATACAGTCAGGAGTAAACAACGTGAGGTTTGCAGCAGCTTTACAGCAGAGCAGCTGCACATAAAGACTGTGTTCTGCTCAGTCTGAATGTTTTTAGCTGATAAATCTTTTAACTGCATTTTCAATAGATTTTTTCCACAAGCAGTTGTTGTTGGTTCCTTCCAACATGACTGTTGGCTGTTTATTTGACAGATACAGCAGAGTTGAACTGTAAAGGCTGCGGTTACACAGTTTTGCGCCTCAGGCTGTTGAGCACCACGACGCCGCTGTGCTTCACTCTTTAATAAAAAGGTTTGTTTGTGTCTCCTGAACGCCCCATAAAGCCTCTGTGTTCACTGCTCTCCGTGTGCACCTGTTCACTGTTTGGTTAACGTGCTGCTGAATGGATATCACACTGGCTACTGTGCCAGCAACAACTACCAGCCATTAAATAAACCTTCCTCTTTATACCATTTGTCCACTTTAAATACAGCGGTTTAGAAATATCCTGCAAACTAAACTAAAACTAAACTCCTTGTTTCATATTAAAGCAGTTATTTTATACATTTATTTAGTTATGTTTAGAGGAAAAGACTATTTCAAGTTGTCACAAGAATGTCAGACCAGCACTGTGTGTGTGTGTGTGTGTGTGTGTGTGTGAGAGAGAGAGAGAGAGAGAGGAAAATAAAACACTGAAAAGTCTGATGAAGAGAGGAGCCTCACTGATCTCACTACACCATAAACACACACGCTGACAGGAATCATTTTAGATGACAAGAAACGGACGAGACTCTTCTTTTCTTTGTTTTCTGGTCCGTTCTCTCTCCTCTCTGCTTCAGGCCTCATCAGTGCGTTTACCTAAACTATACTACACTGCTGATGTGCATCTTTGTGACTTTTTGTCATGATATGAAGTTGTTCTCACGTTTTTGCAAAGCCCATTAAGCTTTTTTATTTCTTTCATTTGAGTGAGAAGATTTACTGCAATATCAGTTACCACCCCAGTGCACTTGGTCATTTGCATTTTTAGAGCATTTCATGATGTCGGTATAATATGAGCAACATTAATACCATTGATATGTTATTTAGGGCTGCAACTAATGATTATTTTAATTATCAATCAATCAGTAGAAATAATTTTGCCATCTATTAATCATTTAGTCAATTATATGTCAGAAAATAAGCAAAATGCCCATCACTATTTCCCTACAGCCCAAAGTGACGTCTTAAAATTGCTTTTTTTTTTTTTCTCTGACCAACAGATAAAAACCCAGAGAAATTCAGTTTACAATGAAAAAAGGAAGCAAATACTCAGAAACCAGAACTTCTTTGGACCATCCATCCATCCATCATCAACCACATGTCACAAAGCTTCCTGTGTTGTTTTTCTGATGACCTGCATGATGCTGTAGCAACTGATGACCCTATATGATACAACTTGTAACCTATATTCTTGTTTATAACAGTTAGCAGGCTAAAGCAATGATGTAAAGTTCATCTCGAGGTATAAATCGTCTCCTATTTATTAGCCTAAGTCGTCTACTGTGTATGGCAGTTTACTCTGTTGAAAAACCAAAGCAAACTTTCATGAGCGCGCAGTGATCCAAGCCAGGTCAGCAAACAACAGAAAATCAAGCAATTGTTCAGTTTCCCACATTTAAAAAATAAAGATGACAAAAATGGATACCTGTAAGTGGGTCGTAAGATCTGTCCAGCTCCCTGGAGTCGGACAAACTCTGGTCCTGACTCCTGGATTTCATGTTTGTTTCAGTTCTTACCAGACCACCGCGCTGAACCTGCCGGATCCGGAGCCGCAGCTCATCTACGACTTCATCCCAGTTTGCATGTCACTTCTCTGCAAGCGTCAGCCTGTGTGGGCTGCACACTGGTCGCGGGTATAGAGGAAGGGCAAAGGCGTAAAAGTCCGTGCAGAGCTCGCCTCTCTGTTTCCCTGCTCGCCTCTATCCAAGCTGAACTCTCTCCTCCTCCTCCTCCTCCTCCTCCCCGCTCAGCATCAGCGCGCACCCACATCCACAGTTTGCTCTCCGCGGTCACTTTGAGAGGCTCCTGTGGGTTTAAAGCTCAGATGTAATGTAACGAGATATAAGGTACAGGAGCTGCTTTGGAGAAATCTGATGACTTTACTTTGCTGGATGTCCAAAAACATCCAAAAATGACTCGCGCGTGTCAGCTGGAGCATCTGCATCTGTCTGAGCTAAGAGTCGAGTAGAGAGAGAGAGAGGAGACACAAACCATCAGTGGTGGAATGTAACTAAGTACATTTACTCAAGAAGTGCACTGAAGTACACATTTGAGGTACTTGTACTTTACATGCCACTTTCTACTTCTACTCCACCACATCACAGAGGGAATACTGTACTTGTTATTGCACTACATTTATCTGACAGCTTTAGTTACTTCACAAATTAAGATTTTTGCACATAAAACATACAAAGAGCTTATAAAATATGATGTTTTGTTATAAATTAAACTACCCAACAGTTTATACAAGTACGGCTGAAACGATTAGTCGACTGATTAGTGAACTGACAGAAAATTAAGTGGCAACTATTTTGATAATCGTTATTTTTCATGCAAAAACATTTCCTGGTTCCAGCTTCACAAATGCTGATTTGCTGCTTTTCCTTTTGATTATTTCAATCGTTTTCACTTATTTTGAATTATTTTGAGGTTTGGACTGTTGGTGGACAAAACAAAGCATTGCGAAGGCGTCACTTTGGGCTCTGGGTCATTGTGCCGGCATTTCTCACTGTTTTCTGGTTCTGGTTCCTCCACCGCTGCAAACCATCACAGCTGAGAGGAGAGAGGAAGAGGAGTGATGAGGCAGGACAGACAGACAGACAGAGGGAGTGTATATCTGCTGATCTATGCTTCACTGATGGATGGTTTCACCTTGGCTCGAGACTTGAGCAGCTTTGGCTCGGTAGGGAGAACTAATACCTGCGGATCAATACCCTGTCAGCTCCACGTCCTTGAGCTGGTTGAGTAGAGTTAACTGATGACTCACTCATATTTCAGAAAATCCAAGCACCAAGGTCATGGGAAAAGAAACATTTGAATATTATGTCCATAAGTACACACCATAAGCTGGATGGAGACAGAGGAGGCCACAGGCTGATTTATGGGATAAACTTCAAGATTTCCACTTTGTTTCCCACCAGAAACTCCCATTTCAAACCCTCTAACATGTAATACTTTGAGCTTTTCTGGGATCATCAAGGTTTAAAGTAAGGGTGTAATTGAGTCGCTTTTTGATGTATATTTATTTTTTTTATTTGAGTACATTTTCTGTAATTAGGAGTGCCAACGGTCACATTGTTACAGCACTATCAGGAGGATATTCCATTAAAGTTTCACCCTCTTTTTTTGGCTCATAATGCCTCAGGATCCTAAAGAAAAGATGATCCCTAAACTGATAAGGGACTGGTTGGTTTCTTGGTTGGTTGGTTGGTTGGATGTATTCATGTTGAAATTCTCACAGTCTGGATGCCAGACTGCCTCCAAAGAGCACCTTTCTAGGTCTTCTCTTTGATGTTGCAAAGAAAATGTGTTTTTGGTAAAATGGAAAACCCACAAGAACCACAAGCTGAAATAACTTAAACACTAGAAGCACTCAAGCAGTTTAGTATTGCTCCTCCATAAAGTTGAGGCGCTTATTGTGAGAGACAGTCTGCTGTGCTTTGAGCCAGGGGATTACCAAAGTCAGTAGGATTCATCCTCTGGGGATCATGAATGTCTGTACAAAACATCATGACAATCCACCTGATAGTTGCTGAGATACTTGAGATCGATTTGCCCTCCATTGAGCTTATGTGCTTGCCTTTAAAGTTAACTCTAAAGAGAAGTCCTTTCGCCAAGAAAAGCTAAATAATGTTTGTTGGGGATAAACAGTGTGGTGAAGCTTCTTTAAAGACAGGCGGGCGGGTGAGGGATTATTGTGTCCCCCGTCAGAAGCCTATTGGGGAGGAGAGAAAATATCTATCAGCTGCTCAGGGAAAGAGTAGGACAAAGCAAAAGGAGAGGCGAGGGAGGACATAATAAGAGGCCTGGTGAAGTAAAAAGAATCAACGAGAGGGATAGTGGTGCATCTGAAAAGGAAAGAGAAGCAAATCTGTGACAGAGAGAAGGAACAAATCTCACAAGAGAAATAGAAGAAGACAGAGGGAACACAGCGGAGAGGTATTTGAATATATTATGTGCCTTGGGACGGTTAAATCTCGCAGTGTTGATGGTGTTTATCTCCCACAGGGGTTTACAGAGAAGTTTAGCATTGCTGCAGGCTGGAAAGTGGAGCTGACAGATAACCAATAATGAGCTCTGACTGATGCCTGAAGTTATGCACGGATGCACGGAGCGATGATACAGGTGACAAATAACGCACACACTGAGAGATACAGTAGAAGTACACACAAACAGGTGAGCTGGCACTGGCTGTTCAGGGCTAAACACAAGATAATATTCAGCAAAAGACGCACAAATAGTGCCACATGTCCTCAGGAGGTGTCTTTCTGCTTTCGTGTACCCTTGGAAAGAGGCAGTTTGAGTTGAGTTAGTTTTTTCATATTTTCTGCAGACACAGATACAGGTGGGGACACACACAGATAAAGAAATGAAGGGGTGACGGAGGGAGGGTGGGGCGGTGGGGGCTTCAGGCGAGACAAAGTAGGCAATCTCCCCTCAAATGAATATTTGATGAGAAGGCTGATATGCTTAAATGAAACGTTATAAACACACAGCAGCATTAATGGGTTGTCACAGTAAAACGCACGGGCTTGGCTCTGTCTGAGCATCTAAGCTGTCATCAGCACACACACACACACACACACACACACACACACACACACACACCGCACAGATTATATCACAGGGTTGATATACTGCCCAATATACACTATAACCAACCAAATTAGAGGATTTGGAATAGATTCATGTCAGGGGGATTGAGATCCACCATATTAAAAAGAAATTGCACAAAGTGATCTCCAGAAACCATAAACACACTCTCTCCTCCACTCACACACACACACAGTCCACGCCACAGTCTTATTCCCAGTACATACAAAAGCACATTGACATGATGCCTGCATGTCCATTAGAGGCTTATCAGTGTAATTTTCTTCAGTTCCACAGTTCTAATTAAGTGCGTGCGAGAAAGAGAAAATACAAAAGCAAAGACAGAGACAAAGAGGGGGAAAGAGTGCGGTTGTTATCATTAATGTTTATGGTCCCACCGCTGCTGCTTTGAAGGAGCCGGCAGGTGGCTCTGCATGTCGTAACCCATCAACTACAACTGAATGAGCGAGTCCTTTTTTTGTTTTTGTTAAACTTACAGTAATGCAGTCATGAAGAGAGGCTTCTTTGAAAATGGTTCCTTGTTGGTGCATTCACGGGCTGAAGGACTTGAGTTTTACTGCGAGACACTTGTATTGTCACTCAGTTGGAACTGGACCAGATGGAGGTGCACTGGTCATGGAAACATTTTACTTTTTACCCTAAAGAAAGAAAATGCTCTTTATACACATCTGTCATCTCTCTGTACAAACACCTGATGGACCAAATCTCTGCCAGTCAGACTGGAACAGTGGGGCACTGGGGTGAACATTTGAATTTTCTTTCTGTCATCTCAAGTGGCAACTCTACCTCTCTCAAATGTCTTGGTTTCATAATTACTGGCAAGTGATCTCTGCTATGTTAACTACCACTAAAACAAATCGACAAGTTCTTTAGTAATGTTTAATTCTAGGCTCAATTATGATGCAGCATCTACGTCTTTTAAATCTGTTTCCATCTCAGCTCCTTTTTGTTTCTGCATTTATAAATCCTTTTATGTTCTACATACTGATAATCATGATGTCCTAAAACTACTGGCTTTACCCCTTTTGTCCTTATCCAACCTTAAAGAAAAACTGATTTAGATCACTTAATTCTCTGCATACATGTGGCCAATCAGTAAAAAGCACAATATCTTTATGTTACATACAGTTTTTACAGCTTGAGATCAAAGCACTGTCACAATAGTAAACTCTACTATCAGCCCAGTTCCTCAAGGTGTATTGATAGGCCTCTTATGCTACCAGTATGCAGATGATGCACATTTATTTACCACTAAAACCCAGCGACTTTCTTCATTGGGAATAAATATCCTCCTCCAAATGTGTGAATGGTTTAGGAATGAACTTGTCTTTTTGTTCCCATAATGAATGAAACTAGCTTCCAGAAATATGGGAGAAATGTGCTAAGAAAATGTGGATCCACTGCTGTCAGTCCAGCACGGTCACCACAGATTTGTCCAGAACCGAGCACTGTGCCCTGCAAGTCCAGTCTGGCCTCTGCTTCTTCCTCTGAGCAACTTCTCACAAACAAAAGATTCAGTTCGGTGTTGTTTGTGTGAGCCTCAGGGCGCAGACATCATTAGGAAGTAGCTCGAGGACAAAGTTTATCAGAGATATTGGCTAATTAGTTTCACAAGAGGAGGGGACAGAGGAACAGCAAGACTGAGGCTGAGGGAGGACAAAGAGGAGAGGAATGGGGTAGTTTCTGTTTCCTCAGCGATTATCACCCGTTTCAGCAACCATGACCTGGCGCTTCTCGTTTATTCACTTCTCAGATAAATATTGAATTTATTGATTCAAATATTTAGTCATGGTGCACTTGCAGAATGTTGATTCTTTTTTATGAACTCCTTCATTTTTGCACTGTGCTGCTGCCGCTGCTGAAAATACATAATTGACACTAAATGTCTTATTCACACGCAACCACATTGTGTATCTGTGTGTACAGACTGTTTACCATTTTGTGACTATGTATAGATGCATCTGATAATGAGATGCATCAGTGCATACAATCTGTATGCAATTACCTCGTACTTACTGTGACTGCTATCCTCACATGATCAAGTATCTCTCCGCAATCATCTGGGCTCGACTTCTACAGGCTTCTTAATGGAGGTTACATAAAGGACAAAAAAGTCCCTCAGGAATATGTGTCATTTGGGAAGGAGTCATGTTGGTATCATACAAAAAAGTCCTGCAGGATAATTCATTATCCTGCACAATATCTGCAAGATAGCCTAACGACAACATCCCACAGAAACTGCATTTTTGTCCTAATCTAGTATCAATGTGCAGTAAATATGACGTCAAATATACAGTTAGAAGCTATTTTCTTTCTCTTGTTCTTCTTACTCACACTATTGATGAAATAATCCTTAAAATGTTATTTTAGATTTGAAAATGTTGGTGGTGTTCATCATCTTAAAGGTGTTTTCAGTTATTCTGTCTGACTAGACTTCTGTTAAACCTGCAATAACAAGATTTTTTTTACCATTTGGGTGCAGCGGAAAACAACTTGTGAACACAAGTTGACATGGTGGACTTGTTAGCAAACAGCTGCTTATTTACACATCCAGCAGATACTGAGCAACATTCATTTGGAGTCATGTTTCTGGCCAGCTGGCGACGTAAATCCAATATTCACTGTCTTTTAGCTCTGTTTTTGGTCTCTACCAACTCTTTCAGCTGCTAAATGTTCCACTATGTTCACCAGCTAGTCACTAACTGTGTCTGGCTGCTGTTTGGTGCTGAGCAGATAGTGTGCAGTGGATTTTTAGAGCTTTTTCATTGAAAACAGCTGCCTGCTGACTGAAAACACTATAAAAGCGGTGAGAGTGAACCAAAACAGTAAAGTTGCGGGTCGGAAAGCTAAACAATGAGCTGAAACTCACTATAAAGCCGAGGGGAGCTGCAGATTCAGGTGATAATTCTCTGTAGGCTCATCACTACAAGCAACCCCATTTGATGTTGCACAGAGCTATGCTAAGAAATACACAAGGTCATCAAAGTCAATTTACCAATTACAACAATAACGGTGTATGCTGTCCCACCGAGACAGATGCAAAAAAGCTAAGTGTGAGGGAGATGTCCATCAAGCACAGTCTGTACACACACACAGTCATGAAAAGACCTCTAATTGGGCAGATTAAGTGGTAACACCTGTGTGGGTGGACCATGATTGTGCAGGGGCTTTAATTTGGCTAATTAAGAGATTTGCAGATAGTTGTTGGTGGAGACCAAAACAGAGCTAAAAGGAGGGAACATATTTAGATAACATCAGGTGGACAGAAACATGACTTCAAAAGAACGATAATGCTCTGTATCTGTTGGATGTGTAAATAGGTAACTGTTTGCTAACATGTTTGTTTGTGTTTAGAGTTTGTTCTGCTGCCCCCAAGTGGCCAAACGACAAAAAACAAATCACTTCATGCAGCTTTAAAGTTGATATATTTTTCCAACTTCTTTTTTTGCTGATGTTGAATGTAAGTGAGATAAACCCTGGTGTACCTTCTTAGTGACATCTCGATGTCAGTTGAGTGTAAGCCGCTTGACTTTTTACTCACGAGTTGTCAACACTCAACAGTTCATACATGCTTGACAGGAAACAACAAGCAAAGAAATGATCCAAGACAGAAGCATTTGTTATCAAAGACCATATTCATCGAATGAAAAGTCATATTTCTCTTCTGCAGTGTGCGGGGATAAGAAATCAAGTCTCCCACTGACGCCCGATGTATCAGACTCAGACTGGGTCGGCAGTGTCAGCAGAGGACGGTGTGTGTGTGTGTGTGTGTGTGTGTGTGTGTGTGTTGGAAAGCTTACAAAAGAATGTGAAAGAAAGTTAGTTTTGATGTTACAATAAAGATATAAGGGTATGTTTTTTTCTTATTGTTTCTTGACTAGTCAAAATAGGAAACACTAGTTGAGTAGTAGGAAACCAACCTTTATTTAAAAAAGAAACAAATATACCTACAGGAGTTAAGAGATGAAAGAAACAAGACCCTACACTTGAAGAAATTGCATAAGTCAGATCTGCTTCCAGTCCCAAATAATCATTTCAAATGTTCTGAATGGGAAAGAGCCAGGATGAGCTCAAAAGAATGAATGTATGAATCTTTTTTTTTCCTCACTAAACTGACTTCACGTGCCAGAGAGCAATAATCACCTTTATGAATCATAATGTTGAACCACTGTCTGAACAGGTTTCCTTCTAAACTAACCGCTTTCATTTCAGATTCATTTGTTAAACTAATCTAGAAATGACTTGTGCGACGTACAGTAGTGAATGTTAGTCATGGCTTTGTTCAAAAACAAAAGTTTGCAACAACAATAAAAAGGTTTTTTTTAATCACTTCAGAGCATTCTCAACTTATAATTACTGCTCAAAATGTTCTAACCCTTAGCAACCATGTAAATACGAAAGAACATGTAGAGAATTAAGTTACAACATTCACACAACAAGCATTCAGCCGCAAAGAAAGAGTTGGCGCTCTAATCCAAGAGGACTTAAAGTAAGATTCAAACTCAAAAAGGCTCAAGGTCACCATTTCCAATGTTGTTGGGGAGGACTTTAACTCAAAGCCTAAATCTTCTGATATAACTACTGGAGAGATTAATCATAAACCATGTACTGTGATCAGTTTGACAGCAGAAGCTACTCACAACATCATCAGTGGCAGAAAAGGTGGAGATGAAAATTTGGGTTAAAAAAAATACTTGAATGCGCTGTCTTAAATCCAAACTTTCATGTGTCAGTTAACAGTCCAGCCAATACTGCAGAGTGATGCACACGAGGAACCAGTGTAACACGGGCACTTCCTTAAAGTTATCACACACATATGAACATATGAACTCGGGGGAGTTTTCAGGTATTTCCTAAAGATGCATCCAGCCTGTCGGTGTGTCCGTCTCCGTGGGAGAAGTTTCCATCGTTCAGTTCACAGGAGGGACAGAGGATGAGGAGTCAAGACGAATCATGGAAAGAACAATCGGAGATTGTACTGGTTGCTGTTTGTATTGTGTGTGTGAAAGTATGTGTACATGTCCACACGTACAGAAATGTACTGTATTTGTCCATCTGAAGGGAGGAGAAGGCTGGGTGTGTGTGTGTGTGTCTCAGGAGATGGTGGAGAACTCTTTGAGCAGGACGTCCTGACTCAGCGTGTTCAGAGAGACATTCTTCCTCACATTCAGACTGATGGAGCGCACCTGGAGACACAGACAGACAGACAGATTTATTACCAGGTCATGTGAGTCTACAAACACAGAGAGGCTTAATCCCATCCCAGTCACTGCAGCCTCACCACATCCACTCTGTCTGTGTTCCTGTTGATGGTTCACCACATTAAAGGCATATGTAGCTGCGATGCAAATAAAACCCTCCAACAGCGAGTCTGCTTATTTATCACACTCCTCTACCTCTAAAGGCAGCACATGCGCCAGAAATTGCAGGAAACATCATAAAAATTAAAGTTACTTCCAGCTATTTTGTCAATTTCTATTTTGGTCCTCCACTAAAACTTTTAGATAGGTAGAGTTTGAAAGACATTTACCAGGCAGGGACAGCAGGCAGACTGTGGTGAGTTGCATTATGGGGAGTGTAGGATCTAACCCATATTAAGGACTAGAAGTCAGGATATCTCAGCATTCTTTTTTTGATCTTTGTCTCACAAGTATCTCAACTTTATGGAAGTGCTATTAATAAATAGGTGGAATATCCCTTTGACAGAAGAACAAGCCATTTATTTTAAACACATGTTGTTTTTGGGGATGTTTTGCATTTACAGGGAAACGCCACATATCTGAGCAGGTAATGTGTCCGTATAGTTTCCTGCTGGTGGTGTGTGGTGAGTGCGTCTCACAGTTTACCTGCTTATTTATACCTCACTGTTATCAGTTTATGTTTTGTAAAATAAATCCTAGAATTTATGAGTGCGTTATTATTTAAAAGAAAAGGTGAAAATCATATACACCAAGAATTAATAATACAAAAGTCCAGGTGAAAATTCAATTTTAAAAATATCATTTGCAGTGCAGATACTGCAGTTTAACTGTTCTTTTGTTTTTTCAACTTACTCAGAGGGACATTCAGCAGCTAATTTCTGTTCCCTTTCTATTACGGGAAGCATCTTCTCAGCTGTGAACTTTGCAAAGTGGGTCTGTTGATTGTAAACAGCAGTGATCGTGTCATGTTGCAGCAGGAAACAAGCACTTCCAGGTGCGTAGGGACATTAAATCTGTGTGAAAACCAATTTGCTCCTTTTCAAAAAGTAGAGTCCTTATAATTTAGTTAATTTAATTTAGCTGCGAGTCTGACTTTATGTGGAGTGGCAGTCTGCAGTGAAGGGTGGGTTCAGTTTGGGAAAGAACCTGAGTCTTAGTAAACCACATCAAGCCCACAATACATTGCCCTCTCTCTCTCTTACCAGCTCCTTGAAGAAGGCAGCCTCTTTGGGCTGCTCCGAGTATCTCTCAAACTGGTCCAAACCATCTTGCAGTTTTAGTGTCAGCGTGTCATAGTTGGACCGAACCACCTCCAACACCTAACAGGGTGAGAGATAAAGAAAAGAGAATTATCATAACTCCCCAGCTCCATAATACAGAGTGGTTAATGCATCGTACAGTGAACGCTTAAGAGTCACCGAACAGCCAAATATTAATTAGTGTTTAATTCTTTATTACAACATTTGTATTCATGAGGGATCATGTGGAGGGCTGCAATGCTGTAGAATCGCATCTGGTTCCTCCACAAGTTATTTCCAGTCACTAACTGCGTACTGTCAGCATCAACTCTGTTACAGGATGGGATGTGATTGGTCGTTTGGAAAAAGGGGGCACATTTGCTTTCTTACTTGTTTGTTTTGTCCCGTTTCTCCACAAGATTGTGCACCATTAGCTAGAACTACATTAGGATTATCTAGCAATTGTTGTTTAATTATCTTTTTTTTATTTTCAGATGAGCAGATTGGTCGTGAAATATGTAACAAAATTGAGCCACTGTGTGTGTGTGAGTCTGCTGTACCCGAGAGATTTAGTTTGACTTTTCCTATAAGGGCATTTTTGCATTAAGGTCACTTTAAGAAGAACTCACTTCATCATTTTTCAGTCAGAGTAGGAATACAATCAAGCAAATACAGTAAAGTGTGTGTGTGTGTGTGTGTGTGTGTGTGTGTGTGTGTGTGTGTGTATTACGGTCATAAGATCACAGGATGCACATGCCTGAAGTAAAGTCCAGCTGAGATAAGAAGGTGAGCTAAAATCAGAGCTAATTATGCAGAGATTTTCCACACTTCCGCCCCTGCCATTCCCCCATTCAGCCGTGAAATGGCCCCTAACCAGACCTTTTCCATTATTTTATTAATGCCCCAGCAACACTCCACACAGCATGAAACGTTCACAATGAGATGCACGAGCTGCACTTTGTCATGCTTCCCACAGAAGCTCTATGAAACACTCACACTCCTCTCACACAAGTGCAGCTTTTATCCAGATGAGCATACAGATGTTCAACCTACAAGTAGGTCCTTTTCAGTTTATGCACACGCAACATGTACATATTCTCCTTTAGCCCTGGCAGTACATCTACTGTACAGCTGGCTCATCATTTGTTCATGTATCAACAGAGGGTTAGGAGGAAGAAAACGTTCTTCCTCCTTTTATTTTCTTCTAATAAATCTACAGCTCTGCTCAGAGAAAAAAAAGTGTTGTTTTTATTTCAACCTCTGATGGTACACTGATGAAAAATTCATACCCACATCTCTCTCTCTCTCCCCCTCTCACAGCTCTCCATCGCCCTCCTCTCTGTGGAAATGGTGAGGTAGGTTTGAATGGTAACCTCAACTAATGTGTGTTTAGGTTTTTTCCCCCTCACTGGTGGCGAATGGAAAGGACAGAAAAGATGAAAGTAGGAGGGGGGGGAAGCGTGAGCTATGACGAACTGGTTAGAAGCAAAAAATGGAAAACGGAGGAAAAGTAAATGGAGAATTAAAGAAATAAAAAAGTCAAAAGAGACAATGTAACCTTTACTTTTCATCCTTGTCTTTGCTAAAAGACAGGGATGATAAGTGTTTGGTTCAGCGTTTTGCACACACACACACCCACACACACACCTCAGCTGAGCAACTTTCTGCATCACTGAGCAGATAGGATTGTGTGTACGCAGTTGTCATTGTGTTTATCTTGAAGCGTGGATACAAAAGCAGCCTTGAGTGCTGAAGTGTGTTTTGACTCTAATATCGTATTGTGTGTGTGTGTGTGTGTGTGTGTGTGTGTGTGTGTGTGTGTGAGACAGACAGAGTACAGCGGCTCGTTTTAATGCTGTGTTTCTGGAGGCCATCCATCTTCTAATGTCACTGTAGGGAATGAAGACGCTCCAGGCGGACGGGGGGCAGGAGGTTACTGTGTCTGTGCGTGAACAGCAGAACATTTCACAGATCGAGGTAATTTCTTACTTTCTGCGTGTTCTAATGGGTGATGTTGTTTCAAATCATGAAACAGGTTTGTGGTGTTTAATCCTGGCTTCTGATTGGCTCTTGGGAATAAGAGAGCCAATCACATCGCAGGAATAAAAGAGCCAATTAGGATTAAAAGAGCCAATCAGAATCCAGGAAAAAAAAGAACCAAAGCGTTTAAGGTGCATTAGCGCAACCCCTCTCCTGGAGTATGGGTGATTTAATTATATCGAACATTTATTGAACATTTGTTATATTTATAGTGAGGAAAATTATATCGCGATAATTATCGTTAATGTTTTATCGGCCAGCCCGAGGAAGGGAGAGGGAAGGAAGGTTTCACACACCATTTAAAAATGAGAAGAGAGGGACAGAGGCAGACAGGAGAAAAACGAAGAGCTTAGTCTGAAGAAGTGACAGTCTGAAAGTCTCTCAAATGGACCAAATTTCAAACACATCATTTATTCTCCGTTCTGCCCCACAATACAGGTTTGAGTCCACAGCTCCGACTCTGGTTACATTAACGTTCATCAGTAGGAAGAAGAAGAGACAGGCTTTTTTGTTTTATAATGAATTTACATGAGTCTTTACCGTCTGCGATGGAAGGCGTGTATTGTTCAGGTGAAAGCTTTTGCTGTGGTTCACTCAATTCTCTCCTGCCTTTTTTTCAAAATCTGACCTACATTTTATGAATTCTGTGTCTAGCAAAGTACATTGTCTAATAAATGAACAATGCCCTAAAAATACCTTTAAAAAAAGAGTCCTTTTGAAGCAACGACAGTAGGGACATAACAGGAAACCAGAGAGGGGAGGGGAGAGAGATGGGGGATGATGATGATATTTTATCATTTATAATCATATAAAATGTTTGCTGGCATGAGAGCAGAACAAAATCACTATCCATGAGAAGATTTGAGAGCAAATTCTATAATCATCTTTTTTTTTTTTTTTTAAATAGAAACATCAGGATGCTCTATCCCAAACAAGAATACTGATGTTTAGCCCTCAATAAGTCTTTCACATAACTGACATCCTGATCAAGGTTTTGTCCCCCATCTGAGTCATAGAACATGGACTATCTGTCTTGATCCAATATCTATTTTTTCCTACATAAACACAGTAAACTAAGTATACAGTACAATATGAAAAGACTATCCATTTAAAATCATCAGTGATTTCTATAATCTTTGAGGAGAGAGGAGTGTCAGTGTGAAAAGGTTGTGTCAGACAGGATGTGGACAGCCTCTCCAGCGTCTCACTGAAGCACTCTGTCAGTGTGGATGTCCTCATTTAAACTACTGCTTATGTGTTCATGCTGCTCTGCGGTTTACATTCTCGCAACCATATTTGTCAATACGGGAGCACAGCCTTTGTATTATCATAAAATGTGCTGACAATGATCACATTACTACTCAAAAGACTACTCAAAACTACCAATTATCAAAAAGCAAAGTTACTTCATATAATGAGGCAGGTGTTAATATCACAAGTGGAAAATCATATAAATCCACTGGCAGCTCATTGACACCAAAGCTAACTTCTGCCTTCCCTCTTTGTTGTGAATAAATCTAGCAGATAACAGCAGAGAGGTAATTGGTATAATGACCAAATCCATCACTCTCTTATCAGCTTGTAAAAAAAGGACTCTTCCGGCAGTTTTCCTATCCTCACCGATTCTACATAAATGATTAAGTCTTAAATGGAGCTCACAACACTCATATCGGTGAAGTTCAGCCTCCTTCCAGACTTCCCACTAATGATGAAGGAATAACTCAGAAGTGTTTCAGAAGTTGTCCAGTTGTTTAATGACTCAAATCTGTGTTTGCAAAACAGTGGGGTTCTTATTTTGTGGATAAATTGTCATTATTTCTACAAAATAGTGGCTGCAGACATCAGAGAAATGGCAACATTTACTGTCCTTTACATATATACACAAAAAGCTATAAATCAGAATAATAAACTTTTCTTTTTAGGCTGATGTTTCCTTTAAAAGTACAGTAAGAGGGAAAAAATGATGATAGTTGTTGGTATTTCAACTAAAATGCTAAGTCACCATCTGTCATGTACAGTGTAAACAGCTTCATATTTGTTGTGAACAGGGTCCTCCCACCTGCCTGACCTGTGTGCAGTGAATCAGCCACGATGGGTTTGAAGCTCAGCGGTGTGTGATAACAACTGCTCTTCTAGGTGTCTCATCACAATAAACGATGTCTGAGTCATCCATCTCTGCCACACAACTGTAACTACTTCTTGATGAATAGACATTCTTTCAAAATAAAACGCAGTGAACCCCTTCTCAAACACTTTTAAAGTACTGAGTGTTTTCCATTGTGTACTAAAAAATTCATAAAGATTTACTTTTGAAATGACAAGAGTGATGTTTCAGTGGAGTTCTGCCCAAATGGCCCCGAGATGTTGCTGAAGTTCATTTTTATTTACATGCCGCTTTTAGTCAGAGTGTAAAAGGAGGAAAAGAGTGTTGTGTTTACCTGTTCTTCTGACAGCTGGGAGATGTGGTTCACAGCAGCGTACGACTCAATCTTGGGGTTAAAATGGTTGATGATGGCCCTTAAAGACAAAAACACAAACACTTCTGAAATGAAGCAGAACGGTCCGAAGATGTGCACTATATTTCCAAAACTTCGTGCACATTCGGACATTACAGACACGTGATTGTTACACATCTCGTTCTAAAACCATGAGCATTAATCTGTCTTATGCAGGGATTTCCTCCCAATCAGCCACAAGAGCAGTAATGAGGTCGGCCATGTTGGGCGATGCGTCCTGGCTCACAGTCACCATTCGAGTTCATCCCAAAGGTGTTGGATGGGGTTGAGGTCAGGGCTCTGTGCAGGCCAGTCAAGTTCTTAACAAACCTCACTTTGTGCAGTGAGGTGTGTCATGTTGAAACAGGAAGTGCTTTCCCCTCACTGTTGCCACAAAGTTGGTACGTCCAGAGAAGCAGGTTTCAGTCTTAAACTGGTGTTTTTTTCACCCAAAAATTGAGCTTTTCCAAACCAGTCTCCCAAATGAATAAATAGTAAAACAGTCAGCTTGGTGGATTAGTACGTACGCGGAAAACAGAGCTTTTGCAAAGCGTTGATGTTACCCAGTCATGGCCAGGGGGTGTGATGCTGTAAATAGACAATCTTTTGGGGCCTCTAACTTTCACAGCACAACTGTTGTCATTATCCTGTATTTGTTTATTTGTCAGGACAATGTTGGTGTCATAAAGTAGTAGCAGGCAGTACTTATGAGCTGAAATCACATCCTTATTTCATATTCGCTCCATTAAAACATAAAAATCTGTAAATGAAAATTTGATGGCTTAGTGTGGACATGGACTAAATGATTATTCTATGCTGTAGCATTAAGATGTCCCTGAATTGGAGCCAAGGGTCCTAGCCCAAACCATGAGCCCAGACCAAAAGTAAACAAAGTACTTTAGGTCATATAGTGTACAATAGCAGCCACCTCCCCATTAATTTGAATGCGTGTGTGTGACTTTCTGGAAAAGCCATGCGTGTGGTTATTTCTTGTTTAGGTGCAAACTAATAATATGATAATATTCATGGTGAGAAGGTTTGCAGCTGGCAGTTTTGACAAGATATTTGACAAGCAAAGTTCTGAACAGCAGCAGTTACAGACAGGCTGTTTAACACCTAAACTCATTTCTACTCATTCCTACTAAATTCCATCTCAGTGCCTCCTTCATATTGTGTGAGCACACCAGGGAATTTAAGATGTAAATTCAGAGGCAATCTTTTCTAGCATTAGCATATATTTTTATGAAATAAACTGCTTTATAGCTCAAATATACGTTGATGTAATAAGCACAGCTGTGAGAGGAAATGGCTTGTTTTGTACTGGCTTAGAGTACGTCATATATCAAATAAATTATAGTGACAAAAATGCAGAAAATCTTCCATAGTGGTAATTCTGTTGGCATTTACGTGGGAAGCCAGCGTGTGGAGGAATGAACTGATGAGAGTGAAATGGAATTGGTCCCCTCATTTGAGTTCATTTCAGCACAGTCTCAGTGGGTTCTTTATACCCCTCTGCCTTCATTAATTTATTTATCTATTCTTTCACATATTACTCTTTCAGTTTTGTTCCTCCCCGCCTTCCCTTCAACCCTTGAGACTGCTTATTTAAGGCTGCGGAGTCTGCTCCTGATGGAGCTCGTACGGGTGCCCTCAGGGAACTCCAAGGCAGGGTGACCTCAGAGGATCATCTCCTCAGAGAAGATGGAGGAGGAAAGACAGATTACAGGGGAAAAGGGTGGAGGAGAGACCAAGTACAGTATGTGTGGGGACAGGAGCAGGGTTGGGGTGAAGGAGATAAAGGCTTAAAAATGATCGAATAGAGGGGCCTAGAGGAGGAAGTGGAGGGAGGGACAAAAGGAACCGGCTGGGGATGAAGAACCTAAATTATAGATGCAAAGACTTAACTTCATTCATTTTATTTTGACCTTTCTCCATCACATTCTTATTTGCAATTCCCCTCAATCCAATACGACTCTTTTCTCCTTCTTAGGATACAGTATTTGTGTGTGTGTGTGTGTGTGTGTGTGTGTGTGTGTGTGTGTGTGTGTGTGTGTGTGTTTACCGAACATTGACAAGGGCATGTGTGACTTTGCTGGCTGCCTCCTTCCACTGGCCCGTATTTGTCGATACTCTCAGAACTGGAAACCAGAGAATGACAGATAAAAGCAGAGTTAGATGCACACATACAGCCACACTTTAAACACATTTCTTTCCATCTGTCAGGTTTAAGACTCTAACTAACAATCATGTTCATTATCAATTAATCTTTATGCTTTTTTTCTAAATGAATCGAGTAATCATTGGGTCTATTAAATGTCAGAAAACAGTAAAAAACATCCACCACGGTTTCCTAGAGCCCAAGGTGGCATCTTCAAATGTCTTGTTGTTTTGTCCAACCAGCAGTCCAAAGTCCAATGATGTCAAATTTATGACATAAAACAGTAAAACAGCAAATCCTTACAATGGAGAAGCTGGAACCGGAAGATATTTGGTGTTTTTGCTTGATAAATTACTTAAAGGATTAATCGATTATCAAAATAGTCAACTACTGTAAATTCTCAAATTTAACAAGGCCTTTATTTGGAACAGGCTTATATTAGACACAGGCTTTTATTCTTTCCTTTCCTTTCTTTATTCTTCTTCCTGTTCCCCAGTTTATGTAAACTCAAAACTTCCATCTTTACCCATTGCCTTGATAAAATCCATATAACGCACAATCCACAACACTAATGCCATCAACAACAGCTTCATACTCATCACTCTGCTGCTCTCTTCTCTAACAGAAATACTGAGTTCATTCACTAATTACTAATTCACTAATTAGCGATGAAGAGAAGGCTGGAATAAGTGCTGCAGAAATGTACATTATGCTGAATTTAACATGTGACCTGTTGTCGTAGGCTACAGGTAACTCCACCTCCTTCATTTTTTTTTTAACCCGGCTTTTATTCTTTCGTGATGGCTATTATTTGAGACTCTGCCATTGGTTGAATAACAGCTTTTATATGACAATCGTTTCAGCTCAGGTCAGGTTAAACACTGCAGTTTCTACTAACATACCCATACAGTAGAGGTTGTCGAAGACCTGGTGCATTCGTACGATTTCATAGTACAGCTCGTCGTAGCTGTTGGAGGTGGGCAGGAACGTGTCGCCGTATGTTATGAACATGTTGAACAGGTTCACTACCTGGATAAGGAGACACATGTTAGTCGACCAATATGCAAAGAGACCCCAACAAGAGAAATCAGAGAAGAAAAACAAACCAAAAATAGGTTTTCTAAAGGGAAATCAAATTTATCCTGCATCAATTTCTTCATACGCAGCCTGTGGGGCATCTTTTGTCTCCTCTGACAAACTAATAAAAGGAGTTTAGACTCTTCTGTGTGATTTGAGTCATAGACACAGCTGGGTTATGAGCAGCACCACTGATACGGCATCTGGCTCTCCTCTTACTACAAGAGCAGACACATATCCCTGTGAAACTCATTTCCATTGTGCACTGTACTCTGTCAAGGCCCTGTCTGCATGGTTTGTAAGTGTGTGTGTGTGTGTGTGTGTGTCTCACCAGTAAGGCCAGATGAAAGATGTTGTGCTTGGCCAGCAGCGTGGTCTCATTGGACAGCAGGAACTTCAGCAGGTTGATGAGAGCTGTGCAGAGGGAGACATGCACACATTAATTAAATAATCTGGAGTGTTGATAGTTGTCTACCAGCAGAGGCATGTGGCAGCAGTCTGCATCTTTATTAAGGTAGATAATGAAAACACAGGAGGGGGGGAAACCTTTCAACACCAAATCAAGCCCGTTCACGAGCTTTTATAGAGGAAAACAAAACCCATAAGAAGAACCCAAATGTGAGCGCACAACAAAAAAAAGTGTTTAACAAGCTCCAACACAAGCCGAACAACAACATGCTGAATGAA
The DNA here is from genome assembly GCA_008360985.2 of Macquaria ambigua. Lineage (NCBI taxonomy): Eukaryota > Metazoa > Chordata > Actinopteri > Centrarchiformes > Percichthyidae > Macquaria > Macquaria ambigua. The sequence goes on from VMKM01000985.1 coordinate 71,380, forward strand.
GATAAACACACCTATTGCTTTAATTTGGCTCATTTTTTCTCTCCAGTCTTATTTCATGGTATGCTATTATCACCACCAGGAGGAGAGGGTCGGTGTCATTCAGGGAATGAAGCTGATTATTGGTCTGATTAGAGGAATTTGTATTCTAATGAGACACAGTGCGATGGGGCCATTACAAGCTGAGAAGCTATCCTGTTGTGTGTTGACCAGGCTGAAAACAAGGCCACCAGGATGGATTGTGCTTTCTTAAGAGACTCATTATCTAATCTCAATGATGCAAATACATTTCCAAAACAACAGGCCCAATGACTTCAGAAGGAAATTGGCTTTGTTTTGCAAAAGCAACAACTATTTACTCAACTCTTAAGGTGTTGCCCTGCAGATCAATAATGTTTCAGGTTTAAATTATGTACATGTGGTGTCCTGAAATTTGATTCAAAAAATAAAGATATAAACACGTACTGTCACAAAACTTCCAAAACACAATTTATTTAACACAGTTTTAACACAGAAAATGTAAAAAGGCAATATTATCCCTCATCTCATTCTCTGTTTTCACATAAAAAGGTTCAGTCACAACTGCTATATACAGTATATCTTGAAGTAGGGTATGTGTGTGAGAATCAACATGAATCATTACAAACCATAAAAGCTACTTAACAAAGTAGTGAAGAGCTATTTCAGGCGCCCCTGGTTCCAGAAGTAAAAGTCCTATTCATTTCTCTCCATAGACGATGTTACATGATTCGCCATCACAAATTCAACGACAAAGTGTTTTGAATTTGATACCACTTTGATTCACGCCTCTGATTGGCTCCTTCTCCACAACAACAGCTGCCAAGGATCATGGGTACTGAAGTATTTACACCAATCCACCGTGCCAAAATGATGGCCTAACAATGATTTCTCAGGAACAAAGCTGAAATAACTAAAACTAGTGGCCATAAAAAACACTCATGTGCTTTTACATTATCTGTGAGATTAAGTGATTACATTTCATCCTGAAGGTGGCATTTTGATGACTTTTTTTAATCGATTCGGTAAGCCAACAACAAAGCATAACTTTGTTTTTAATGTTAATAAACAACGAGAAATGTCCACCTCTCGTCCTAATATCGATACTTGAGTACGTCCTTGTTTTGTGAATGAAGCGGTACAAGTTGTAGTTGCCGCGGTTGGTCTGTGTTTGATCAATCAGCGATGGTCAGCCCTGCAAACCCCGTCACTAAAGCTCCTGAACCTTTGTAAAGTATTACCCCAGCAGCCTGGAACTATCGTACAGGAACTCATTTTAGTCTGTGGTTCCTCCAGTCAAAATGCAGGTTAAGTTCTTGAGTTCCTCAAAGGGTCCTTGGTCCCCTGGGAAAAGTTCCTGCCTACCCGATTATTCAGATAAAAATGAGAGAAAGTGAGCTATCTTTACCTGACCAGAGCTCCCTCCAGGTGTAGTGTAACCTGATTCTGCACTTCTTCTGGTAGCACAGGAGTTTGTGGATGATCTGCACACAGCGCCTGCACAGGAAATTAACACATAAAACTGTGGTGACGGAGCTGGTTGGTGGATGAGAGAAGAAAAATGTGTGTGTGTGATGTGCATGTGTTCTCACAAGTATAAATCCATGGGGAAATCCTTCATCATATGAGTGACAATAAACTCCACCATCAGATCTAGACAAAGGGGTACAGACAAAAAAAATAACTGTTAGAAGGATACAAACGGAAAGGGTTAAATTGTTACTGGAGAAATCAGGGAAAAAAACGAATTAAATAATCCAACTTACCGTCTTTTTCAGGCTTTTGAGACAAAGCAAACTTAGCAAACTTAAAATCATCAACATTAAGCAGCCAATCCAATTTTTGCTCATCTGTTGTTTAAGAGTACACCGACAATGCTGGCTGCCAGTTTTGCTTAAGGAATTAAAAGCAGGCAAAAAGGAATCTACAGCACATATTCTTTAAGATTAACATCAAGTCAGTTACATTGTGTCATCGTTCCTCCTCTTTAAAATAAAAGTGTAAACATAAACATAGCTCTGACAGCCGTGACTGTAGACTGGCGAATGTTCCTTCACCAACATCTGGTTTGTAGCCGTTACCATAGAAACTACATAGACCCAGAAGGTAGATCAGAAGTTATAGCTAACTAACTAGCCTTCAGAAATGTCAAACATCAGAGTCACTGGCAGTCCACGGTAAACAACAGTTGAAATGTTCCTCATACCTAGAACAGCACACACCAGCGGCCGTGAAGGGATGTTCTTGTCCACTGCTTTTTTTCTGTGCCTCATGGGCTGAAAAAATACAGAGTTGAAATACACAGTAAGTATGTAAAGTACATTTTGTACTGCACATGCTGCAAACGGACAATCAGTGTAGTACCTGCATTGGCTGATATCAGTTTTAATAGGAAATGTTGACAATATCTTTGTGGCCAATATCAATATCTGCAATTTTGTGAGTTTTTTTTCTAGATGCAAGTCACTTAATACAAGTGTCAAATTTAGCAAACATAATAAAGTATCATGGTCTTTATCATGCAGTGCGTTTACATGCACTTAAGTAACCGGGTTACAGTCGGCTTTGTCCAGTGAGCTGATTTCTTAAATGTCATGTAGACGAGAAACCTGGTTACCGTAATCGGGGTAGGGGATGAGAGAAACCTGGTTTCCGCAGGTAGTTTTCTCCTGGAGACTGCAGATTTCTAATCGGCTTTTTAGAAGTATGCATGTGCATGACAAAAGACTGCAGACAGGGGAAGTAACAGCTGAGCGATGGATGAAAGGAGAGATCATTACACAGAGCGACGCAGCGTCTTCTGTCACTAATACAGTTCAAATCAGCAACCCGTGGTTACAAAATAAGGTCACTACTATAGAGCCAACCCATTCTCCAATTACCTGCGTAACCTGGTTTCTCTGAGTAACCTGGATACTCAAGTGCATGTAAAAGCAATGAATGTCATAATCACTGTAAGAATATTTGAAAAGCTGAAGCACCCGCATATGTACTTAAACCCTTAAAAAACACACACACACACACACGTAAGATATTAATAGGGATGGAAAATAGACCAGAATACAATTACAACTTTTAAATTTGTTCCATCACTTCTGTGCTCACTTTCACTCACTCACAACCAGAAACTCACCATTCTGTGGAGATTGACCCTGAAGTTCATGTTGTCATCGTGAAGAAAGGCATCAGCGTACTGGTCCTAATCACACACAGAGGTGAAGTCAGAACAAAGACAATCTGTGGAGGGTGCAAATGTTGCAGCAGTGTAGCTGCTCCTACCTCGGCTATGCAGGTGAGGATGATTAGGCACAGTCTAGCACTGTTGAGTCGATGCTCATCTGGAAACACACAAATATGAGACTCTTAACAGGTAGAAAGAAAACGGAGGGCCAGACAGTTTTTTTTTCTCTGGTGTTTTGGGAGGGGAGTGACTGAAACAAATGACTGCTATAAAGTGCGATAACAATTGTGGGATTGAAAAGAACAGCATTTATTTGTCACTGCTGTCTAAGACACCTACGTGAGAACGCTTAAGGACAGAGAGAGAGAGGAAAAAGGGAAAGAATGAAGAATTATAGATAGGCAGAGTGACAGAGACAAAGAGGGCATGAAGGTTTCTGTTTACCTTTAGTATCCTGCATTACAATGGAGGAGTACTTGAGGAAGGTGATGAGAAGGTTGCTAGTCTGCAGGTTGGGATCCAGAGGCAGTTCTGGGTTGTTCATCACTACACAGCAGATGTACAAATAAAACTTCAATAAAACATAAACACTGCAGTTACAATTCTAACTAACATTTTTCAAATTATTATGGAGAAAGAGGACATACAGAGTTCGTACATCTTTTTAAGAGTAAAATTCAAGCACTTTCATGGTACCTAAAACAAAAATTTGCAGACTCTTGAAGCTTTTATCACCACATCTAAACTGTTACTATAAATGCCAGGAGACAACAATCAAATATGTTGACGGGATCGTTTCATTTCAAATATTAAAAGATTTTTGGTTTACGTGAGTGACTGTGTAGATGATGAAACACCAGATTCAAATTCAAGCATATTCCTATCCTTGAAAACATAATAGTTAAACTTAAGCATTTCCCAAACTTTCAAGGCTACGAATCCTGGACATATATATGAACTAAACAGAAAGAAAGAACATAGATATGATAAATCAAACTTTAAGTCACAAAACTGTGCAGTCAGTTCCAAGTCAGTTATTCCATAAATAATGACGTCCCAAAGATCCTGAGGCTAAACTCAAAGTCTGCGGTCTAAAAGTGAGAATACAAAGAGCTGTCACCCTTGTTTGGCCAGACGGAGTGCTGCTCATTCAAGCAAATAACAGCATTACAACAAGCGATGTCTTTGTCCCATTACTGTAGCTACTTTAGCTTGCTGTGTTGTCTAGACAAGCATCTTCATCCATTTAAAAATCTCTGTACGCTGAAACATACAGCTTGTTTCATGGTTAAAAGATGAGCTGGTCATTTCTATCCCACCCCCAAAACCCCCATTTGTTTCCTTCTTCCGCAGATCGCTGCAGGCCCAAAGGAAGAACATTTCACACTGTCAAGAAACATATCATCACAGGAGGCTATACTGTGGAAGGAAAAAGCAGATTCCTGACGTGATTGCAGCCACATGTTTGCAATTATTTCTGGTCCAAGTGGAGGGCCCTGTAAGTGCTGAAGCTCCCATGACATGGCATAATGCACGCTGCACGTGAAACATTCATCGGTGTTTGAAGCTGGAGGTTAATATTTAATACAGAAAATGGCTCTTAGGTTTGAAGCAATGGAGGGAGAACTAGCCAGAGATAGAAACATGCACCTTTTAACAGCTGCTGCATGTGTGCAAGCTAAATGACCTGCTTTTTAATGTGCCAGCAACAACGTTCACCTTCCATGAAGCCTGAAGTGACAGCCAGGCACTCAAGTTTAAAGTGATAATAATAAGTATGTGGGATGGTGTAATAATCTGATTATTAAGATGATTAAACCCATATTAAAAGTGCCATTTACTGCATATGAGCACCTCTCTTCTATCAGATAACCTTTATAATCTATTGAATATTTGAAAAGGCTGCTGGTGAAGGTGCATGTGTGCCTCTGTGTGTCTGAGTGCACCTGCTTAAGGCAGAAGTGAGTGAGAGTCGCCATGTTTGGAGGGAGGGTTTTTAATGTATGTAAAAACACTGTTGAGATTAAAATGAGGCAAAGAAGCAGAGAGCCTTGCTGTCAAAAAGCAAGAAACCCTTTACTCTATTTTCTGTCATTTCAGGTGTTTTAATGGGATCAATATTTTCAGTCTAGTTCAATTCTGTTTAAAGGTGAGGCTGTGGTATTAAGCTTATGTATACACACTGAACTGACAAGACAAGGTTAAAGCTGTCCTCCCCTGTAAACTCTGGTGTCCTTCGAGGTGGAAAACACTATAGCTGAATGCTGAAGCCCGTATTTGAGGCTGTAAGATGCAGTTTCTATAAGGACCACAAGACGGTGCCTCCAAAAAAAAAAGTCTAAAAAAAAAAAAAAAACTACTGAAGCCAATGGGGAAAAAACATTCTCTTTCTAGAAAGGCAAAAAAGGGTTAGGTTTTCACAAATAACTGAATTTGTGATTCTAAGTGGCAGTTTTGACAATTTTGACTCTAAATATGTTCAGGTAAAAGGGGTGTGATTGAGATTATAACAACTTCCAACTATACACTTAACTCAGGGTTCGTACAGCTGTTTAAGAGTAAAATTCAAGCACTTTCAAGGTACTTTAACCAAGACTTTCTAGACTCTCGAAGCCTTTATCATCATAAATTGTTACTATAAATGCAATTGCGAAAAATAAAGTTTACAGAATTCCTTTACACCCACAGTAATCAATGTATATTGTCACTTTGTTTATTTTACCAGCTGTTCATATTAACTTTGATTGTATGTTTTGATCAGGATTATTTAATGCTTCCTAATTTCCAGAGTAAGGGATCAATGGAGGACTTATCTAGCTATGAATGATGAGTGAACACAAGAAAAGAACTTTACTTTTACATTATTTTGAAAATCAAGCATTTTTTAAGGAGTATATTCGAATTCAAGCATTTTCCTAACCTTGAAAATATAACGGTTAAAATTAAGCCGTTTCCAAACTTTCCAGACTTTGTATGAATTACACTTAAACATATAACTGCTGAAACCCATTCTTCTGGCAGTGAGAAACGGACCCTCATACAAACTTCAGAAACCAATGGGTGGTGTCACAGACACTACATACATGTTTTGTGCAGTCTATGTCTCCCTACATAAAAATATCAAAATGTGTACAACTTACTGTCTAGAGAGGGCGGCGTTGTGCCAAGTGGTGTTGTAGGCGTGGTTGGAGTCGGGGTGGTAGGCGTGACTGGGATGTCAATCTCAGGGTGGCTCTGTTAAAAGACCAAAAACACATGTGAAATGTCATTAATAGTAAAGAGCTGTCCCTTGTGTCCCGTAATGTACAGAAACACCAACAGCACAGGCTGGGCAGGAGGTTCAAATGAGGACTGAGAGAAGGGAACAAGGTGCCTTTTAGTTGAGACTGGAAGAAGAGTGTTTACTTCTGGTAGCAGCAAACATTTCCACTACATGGTACATTAATCATCACTGCTAATTTATCTTGAGATTTGTAACTAACTCCAGCACTGCAAAAAGCAGCACAGTGAATTAGTGGCCTTGAATGGAAGTTAGTCTGGAGGCACTGTTTAGTGGCTGCCGTCCTAACTACATTCAAGAAATCCTCAGTATTCAGTTAGTTAGTTAGAGTGGCTCAAACACTGAATTTGTCCCCACAGGGATTAATAAAGTCAAAGAAACAAAGCCCACTGAATGATGGTGGAGAAGTGATTTTCACACCTAGTGGACCTTTAAAGAAACACGTACTAATAGCAGCGTGACCCTTAACAAGCCTGCAATCTCCCACAAATCTCTTCTGAGCCAAAAATTAACTCTCACTAGATAAACTCCTTACCAACTTTCTTTTGGATGACCATGCAGGTATGGAGGCTTCAACACGATAAAAAAAATGATGGAAATAGTAACAGGAAAATTGGCTCCAATTGGGCCTCTTTAAGTTTTTAACAACATCAGAAAAACGGGTGAGCAGCACACATGTACACTAGGAGAAAAAGCAATGTATCTTACCTGTGCTAATACAGTGATGAAGTTGCGGTTAAGGTGCACGGCCTCATAGAGTGCCAGCAGAATGGCCTCGTTTGTCCTTGAGAAGAAAGGGAAGTTAGTGGACAGAGTCAGCTCATTAATTTATAACATTAGACTGGGCAGGACAACGCTTTAGGCTCCAGAAACAAATGGAGGGGCAGTCTGGGGTTTAAAGTGCATTAACAATCACTTAATGCATCAGAAGGTCACTCTTTTAACAATCTCATACTGTTTGATTACAGTTTGATTGCTGCAAATGTGTTAATTTAAACTTTGATTTCCGACTGGAACCTTTTACAGCGACAAAACACAGGACAAGCAAAAAACACTGCAGCAGTAACGGATTCTCTCATTGAAGGTAGAGAACAATGCAATTACTTTTGACTGGTGGGTAAGAACTTAAATCACTTTGCACTTACTGTACAGAGAGCTTCTCATCAACATCTGCTATAAACATGTTGCCCACCTGTGGTACAGAAGAAGGATCAAGCTATCAGCAAACAGTGTTGAAAAAAGCAGCAAACTCTTTGAATACCAAATACATCCCAATGGGAGAAACAGCAATCTATTTAAAAACTTATCTACTATAAAAATATGAAGTAAGAATAAGATCCTACCATACTAGTGAGGGTGGAGAAGAACCCAGCCTGGTTCTCCTCCTCTTTGTCTTTGTACTGCCTAAAAGGGAAAAAGAGCAAGATGGACAGAAAGTAGGAAGTAATGAAAACATGGAGAGAATATCAAATAAACTGAAGGCAGGTAGGGCCACACAGCAGCAGAGGCAGAGAAATACGTTTTTTAGTCAAACACAACACTTGTAACCTAACACACATTTACCTAACATCTCCTTCTACTCCCTGCAATTTATTATCTAAGGGGCATTCGGTTTATACACAAAAACAATGAACTGCATGGAGCCGGCATCATCCATCACTTTAATGTGTCTGTCTACGCACGCAGACAGACAAGACCTCCTTCACAAACAGCATTTTAATATCCAAACCTTGCCTCATCCAAAAAACATTACCGACTGCCAAAGAAAACTGTCAGATATAAATAACTAAAAGTATAAAGGGCCTGTTTTTTTCCCAGGAGAATAGAAATAAGACATTTGTGGGAGACATCAAACTAAACTGATGACGCCAGCGGCCTCGGCACATCATGCACTGCATCATTAAAAACCTGTTTGTGACACGTGGACATTTTTAGATCTCACCTGTTATATTCCGTCAGAGCTTGGTGGACAACCATACCCATTCCCTGAAAGACAAAACATCCAGTGTTTCAGTCAAACCTTTGATAATCTGCTTGATGTGAAGGCCAACGCCTACATCACACTGGCTATTTATTATTCTGCAGTAAGTGACAACATACTTACATCTAGTGTTGGCTCGTCATCCACAATGGAGAGTTTCACAATGTATGGATTTACAGACTGACAGAGAAAATCAGGGACATGAGAAGAAAGCCCTTCAATATTTGACACAAATATTGAAATTAATACTTCATCGACCTTAAAAGGACAATTTTCTTTTCATTATGTCCCCTAGCTAGCTCAAGGGCTCATATACAATACATACAGTAACAACAGACTCCAGACCGCAGCTGGTCAAAATGCACGTGGATCAGCTTTCTTGGGAACAAACAAGGAAGCAAAGGCTGTGTGATTCTGGATCATAAGAGGACTCCGTCTCTATTAGTTGGATTTTAGCAGTATGTTTCATGCTGCAGCCATACCTAACATGCAGTAGACTTAAGCCGTGTCTTACAAATTTAGTGTACACTTTTTACTGGAGTAAATGCAAAGGCGGCTCCTTGTGTTGTTGCGCTCTTTGCTTACATATAAGGGTGCATCCAAATCCTCACTCCTCATCCTTTTATCCCCTCCCACACTGCCACTCTTATCCTCCAGGAAATGACTGGAGAGGGAAGTGAATTGGAAGTCGTTTCAGAGAGCGTGTTTGCTTCTCTGTGATCAAAATGTAGGACATGTGTCTCTTCGATAGCGGACATAGCCCAAGTCAAAGTTTACACGCACATCTGGTGCAAAATAGAAATGTCATGTTCAGCTTCCACCTGCACAAATACCCTGTTGGTGTGTTCATGGATGAACCTTTTTCCTCAGACTACACTGATCTGACTCATCTGAGCTTTGCAACACTCCTTTTGTGAAAAACCTATTAAAGTCTTACACCCTTATTATTCCCTCGTGTGTGGTGTTTCTAAGAATTTAAAAGACTTCCTAGAAACCACACACACCTGTACTGTACTGAATTAGACTGCAGGAGCTGCTTCTATTGTATCCTCTACTGTTGAGACAGTACAGCAGAACAAATATCAGTGTCTGAGTCATGGCAGAAAAGAAAGACAGGAGAGGAAAGGAGGACTGATCTCTGGAGCTTCTGGATGCACTTTCAGTATCTATTCAGTGACAACTCAGAAGAATTTACCACAGAGTTTATTAATGTTTACTACGCCTCCCTGCTGCTCAGGTACAAAGTACAGTTCCATGTGAGTATATGTACACACCTCATATTTCCTGTAGTTGACCAGGAGAGCCAGGAGGACCACAGCATCATAACCATGCTGCCCTCTACTGGACACATCTGACAGAATCTGATGAGGAGAACGGAGATGACCAAATAACATGAGGAAAGACTGTTTTAAAATAAAATAAAAATCCCAGAATTACAGTAGACACTGTCTTCCACTAATCACTTACTTGTAGAATGGCTTCAAAGATGCTGTTGATCATCACATATTCCAGTATGGTGTTCTGGCTAATATTGTCTGTCACCTGTAAACAGATTTTTTCACATATTTGTGATGTTTAGTATGTTTTTACCAACCCAACAAGCATTCCCCAAAGCCTATCGCTTTATAATGCATCTTGCTGTTTTATGTTCTGTCTCACCGTCACCAGACACAGCAGCAGTTTAAGACACAGGCTCTTCAGACTCTCTGAGCCGTCTCCACAAAGAAGGCTGTCCAGTCTCTCCATCAGGTCCTGCAGGAGACACACAAATACAAGACATAACCTGAATGAACACAATTCATTTCTTTCACTCCTTATAACCCCTCTCGAGGTATTTTCCCCACACACCTTCATCCTCTGCTCAGCCTTGTCAAACCCCATGAGCATGTTGATGATATCAAAGCCAGACGCGGACTTGTTCTTCTGGTGAACCCCCCGGAAAAGTGCACAGAGAGTCTGGGGAGAGAGGCAGAGGAGCACAGCCGTTGCTAAAGTGGCTATAGTGGTGACACAAAACTGAACCCATGAATCTGACAAGCCAAGATCATTTGATTACAATCATAGGCTGTGGTCGAATGGTCAAAAAAATTACATCCTATGTCTTTTCCTAAACACTTTTCCTTGACCTCGATGGAAAACGTCATGAGGTCAAGGAAAGATGTGAGGGTTAATTCATAAGGACTTAGGAAAAGACAACGTGGTGCTAAGAGAATCCGACTGCACTTACACTAGGCTACATAATGATGTGGGTGAACGGCCAAATGGTGCGTCCCTTTAAATGTTGCTGCCGCAAGGAATTGTGTGACGGCATTATCTCCTTTCCTTTTGTAAAAGTGTACCCTGTGCTAAAGGAGATAAGAAATGAAGCACTGAAGCACCTTTCCTTAGCATTTAGAGAATTCAACCTGCTCTTAGATAATTCTGGGTCATTTCACTCAGTTAGGAACCTTCCTAAGCAAAAAAGACTATTCAACCACAGTCATAGTCTCATCAGCATACTTCAGACGCTTCTGATGTAATGGTAACATGTGCAATGTAACTTGTAGGTGAAAAGAATCTAGGTGATCCTCCTGAGCTTTAGCTACCTGCAGGGCATTGACTACTTTGATCTGGTGCTCCTCTGCCAGAGCCTGAACACAGTGGTGGAAGAGAGAGTTGATGTTGTCCTGGATCCGCTGAACCTCCTCCCCATCTACACTCTCCAACTTGGACTCCAGGTACTCCAGGTTCACCTGAAACATGGTGGAGGGAGGGTAGTACAAAAAAAGGGGATAAAAGGGATAGATGGTGAACATGCATACGAGTGGGGGATGATTAGAGGACCAAAGTTATTAGGAAGTATTCAACTGACTAATTCACAAGACCCTCCTGTCAAAACAGCATCCGCTTAGCCAATTAGAAACGTGGCGAAGCAGAGCAGCTGCACAGTCTATGCAAATTAGCCCACCAGACAACTTTCACAGTCCTACGCTGAGGACTAATCTGTGCAGCAGTAGTTTGAGGCTCCATCTGATTTGTACACATCACTGCTTCCTCTTTTTCTCTACATACAGTGTGCTATCTCCAGGCCACAAACATGTAATGATTATGAGGCTGAAAGTGAGTGGGGACATCAGTGGCATTTTTCTGTACATGTTGCCATGATTTTAATATTTTTTCCAGGTTCAACAACACCTCACTGCATTTTCTGCACATAGGTAGGGCCCTCCTATTAATGTATATGCACGGTTTGGCACATACATATGATGATTTCAGTTTTTCTCCAATGTATTGCAAGTTACATACATATTTTTTACTAATTCAATATTTTGGCAGACACTGTATTACTGATATTATCCATGTGTATCAGTTAGCTTTAGTGCTACCATTGCTGACACTTTTATGCAGGTCATATATTTCTGCTCAATACGATGTTGCTCTTTGTCAAGTATTTTTCTCTTTCACATTACCTTCATAAGAAACAGCTCATCCCAGAAGCGAGGGTTGTTTTTTGCCGGGTCTTCTTTCTAATTCAAAGAAACAGATGGGATTTTGTTTACACCTGGGCACAATTTGATTTCTCTTTACTTTCCATCACTGACATTCTCCCACTGGGATACTCACTGCAAAAATCTCATCATACATCAGCACCACCTTCTCTTTCAAGGGCTTCTTAGAGGACGACGTCCTCCTTAACAGCCCTGACTTCTTCTCCACCTGAGACATGACTGAGTCTGAGGACAGAGACACAGTGAGCTAGATAAGGATGTACATGAATGATGTAAAAAATAAATGGCGTAATTCAACAAGATTTCTTACATTCATTAAAGGATAAGGCAGATGATGTTCTAAATTTATGTTACACTCAACAAATCTCATGAAAAGACCAAAACCAATGCATTAGTCTGCCTCTCAGTACTTTCAGACGTCCTCAGCCTGTCTTTGGCTCTCAGCCCCAAGCCCATTCTTTTACCGAAAACATTCATTGTAAAAAACTGTCACAAATATATGATTTCATATTTAAAAACACTAAATAACTTCTTAAAATAGCTGGGTATTGTGGTAGCAAATGCTACTCAAACAGGAGTAAATAGTGTTTGAGCGGGACTATTTTCATCCATGGATTTGGTGCACAAGTGAGTTGTTTACAGCTCCAGGACGGTGTATGTGGAATAAATATGTCTGCCAGTGCAACAATGTGGCTCATTAATAGGTTTTTAATAGTTTTTGGACAACAATAAAGATTTATTGCACAGAGGAATAAGATATACAAGGCTTTGGCTACACTTGTTAGTAGATCAATTCATTGATGATTGCTTTCACACATAACTTTATGGAGTTACAGTCTCTCCAGCCACTATGCTGGTGTGCTGCCTACTGTCACTAACAGATAGACATTACTGTCATGACGGCTCTTCAAAGGAATAGCTAACTAGCTTTACTGCATAATTGACCGGGTCACCTGTTGAAAGGCATAACTATCTGGCGTTAATGACTATTTTACTAACTTACTTTGCTCAGAATGACAAGAGCAGCACTGTGCTTGGAAACAGTTCTAGAGACGTTAACTACAAGTGAAAGATTTCTAATTTAAGGAACTAGTAATAATGAAAGTAAACGTTTAGGTTAGGTCAGCAGAGTAACCTGTTTTATTAGTTAAAGCTCCATTAGGTTAGCTAAGTAATTATCAGCTGACATTTGCTAAAACTGATTGCACATGATAAAGCTAGCGTTAGCAGTTAGCTATCCTAAGTGCAAGTTGGGATGGGCTGCTAGCTAATTAGCTAACATTAGCTAACTGACACATACGACTAGCAGCAACGTGGTCACGCTAACAAGCAGGCATTATTGTCCAGTCGACACTCGGTGAGCACTTAGTTTATTAGCAGTTAGGTCACCAAACGTAAATCTACTAAAATGTTCAGTCTTCGCAGCTAAAGCTAACGCTACCTAGCCAACTAATGCCTGTCAGACAAGGATGTTAACGTTGATTTAGCGTTAGCTATTTAATGTCAGGGTGCGATTATTGACAACACTACTGTGTTGCATTATTTAGGTAGGCGCAGCTTAGTCAGGAGTGTGGTTTGTTCTTACCTCAATTTAAGTATTAAAATCTATGTCGTAAATGTAGTTCATGAATCCTTGTGACAACGCTAGCCTCTGCTAGCATACTGCTATCTATAGCCTCCTGTTGGTCTTCAGGGTCTTAGCACCCCACAGATACTCCTTCTTCTTTGAGGTTTGACATCCTTAGTGTTGTCCCTGCAGATAGCCTACTAACCATGGTCACTTTATTTATTAATTGCTTAAATCGTCATCTGTGAGATTATGCCACAAATTAAGCCTAAACAAACCTATTAAGTAAAATGAGGAAAAATATTTTGCTAGGAAACAATCTAATCCTGACAATTATCTTTTTTTTTTTTTTTTATAAAGTTGGATTCTGTAGGCTAATGTCATGGGATCATTCAGACCTCACATGCATAGACCAGTAAATTAATAAACAAATGAAAGTATGTAGGAATAAGAATTGCTCAACCCTTGAGAGGGAAGAAACCACTAAAAGGCTCGTAGCTGCAAATTGTAGACAAAGGGCTGAGGGGACCACTGGTCCTTTGTCTCTGTGATCTACACCCACTGCTTGCTGATTTGAAGCACATGGGGGTAGAAGATAACTGAGATGTCTGTTTGAGCTGCTCACCTCCTTACATATGCACCCAGAAGTTACATAATGTAATGAAATATCTTCAATAAATTAAAATTAAAATGTAATCTCTGACATTAATTTTTGCACTAATTACAGTGTTTTAATGGCATTCCTGATCACACCACACAGAGAAAATTAGACAAGTCAGTCAGATGCAAAATATATAACTGCTTTTTAACTACAGCAGATTGTTGGTTCACATTTGTCAACATTTGTGAATGAAACGAAGTCTAACCTTCTCTGGTAGACCCGTTTCTCTGCACCTAGATAATACATTGCACACTGGTTCTGTTTCCAATTTAAAGCAACAGTTGATGTTTCCATGTTTTGACCCCCATGAGTTCCTTGGTAAATTAACTTTACCATCAAGGATGCAATATGTCTGGTGAAGACTACATGGAGCGCCTCAATTTCCAGAATAAATGAGACGAGCTCCACTTTTACCGTGTCATTAGACAGAGAAGGAGATGAGGCAAGAGAAAGGACGGAAAATCTGAATATAATGAGAAATAGCAGCTGAGGAGTGAACGAGAGCATTAAGTGACACACACAGAAAGGCAGGTAGACAAAGTTACACAGTAACTGTCTGAACACAAACACACACACTAAACATTCACAAGGCTGTTTGTTTTTAACTTTTCTGTAGCTTGTAAGTTTGCTTATGGTAGTGAATTTTTAGCCTGAAGCTTTGTTAATGTTTTAGTTTGTGCAGAAACAGAAACAGTTCAGACTTAAGGAGGATGAAGTAGGACGATACCGTGGTGTTACAGTGTTACTTAGCTATTTATGTCAGAACGGCATGAAAGTTCTGTAACTTTGCAGAACAGCATGTCTTATATAATGTCCTCTGAAAGACAGTGTTTTGCTAGTGTAAGTTTAACTCAACATGTGACCAACATCCAACAGATATATCTCTGCAAAGACATAATGGAACATTCCTCATTATAGATCATTCTAATCCAATTCGTCCTGATGGAGTTGTACATGTGCACAATGAGTATCAAAGTGGTACAGTAGCATGCTTCATCATGTTTGTGTGCTCTAAACCTGAAGAATGACTGCTGTTGCCAGCTTTCACACAACATTCAGCTAAGCAATCTTAAGTTTTAGATACAATTCTTTAACAAACCTTTGTTTATTGTAGTTGAATATCGCGCCCGTGGATATAGAAATCTTAAGTAAATACCTTTGTTGTGAGAGAGTAAGCGATGTCTCATATTGTATCACAAGCCAGTATAATTAAGTGAGAGTTATCATAAAGAAGACGTGGCTCTGTAAATATCATTCTCGCTGATGTGCACTGCATTGTGACTTATGTGCTGCAATTTTCTTTTGAAAATGTTTCTCTCTTTGAGAACACAGACACAGAGACATGGAGACCAGTGGGAGCTTCAATACAAGTTCATCAAAATCAAGCACATCACATAACTCATCTACCATACTTTATTCCCCAAACATTTTCAGCTTTTTCACCTTTTTTACCTGTGAATCATCGTTGTGATTTTGTCAGTATTGGTTCTCAGTACTGTAGAGAACTGCCTGCAGTTGATGCAACAACGTCATATCATAATGCAGCATTGATACTCAAGGATTAATGGACTTTTGTACCAGGACATATACAATATGAAGTTATTTTATTATTTTACCCATGAGTTGACTCAAGTTTGCATGTTTTAAATGTCTTTTTATGGAATCAACAGCTGATAACAGTAGGTGGAGATATACAGACTACCTGCTTGGATTGATGTTATTGTAACCACGTCATTAGTATGTTCAAGGCTTCTGCTCAATTGACAAATGGGCAGTTTGAATCTGAGAAATATGGATGCAGAAACGAAAGAGCATGGAAGGACAACAAGAATGTCCTGCGAATGCCAAGAAAGCAGCTTGGCCTGGATTTATGAACTATATGAAGTGCTGTGATTTACATGGTGAAGTGTATATGTGGCCAAGTGCAGAGCTTAGACATGCTGCTCCTTTTTTCAAACATATCCTCTCTTTCTTTGTCTTTTTGAGACTCAGGAATATTGCTGAATCCCAAAAAAGCAGCTTGGCAGTGTCAGGTGTGATAGTAATCACTGAAATAGCCAGAACGAGGACACAGACTGTCTGCTCTTCCACAGAGGCGAGAGTTTTCGTCAGCTTTACTTCAACCCCAGGAGACCCTCAGTGTTTCAGCTGGCTGGAAGCTTCACTGACAGCCTTTACAGTGCTCCAGGTACAGTGTGACGCAGGGAGTGGACTAAATGCCTGAAGAGAAAGTGTGATAGTTGGCAGGTGGATGTATGTGTGTGACAGGCTGGTGTGGAGGGCAGCGGATGTACCTCAGGGGTTTGACATGGAGACCCAGTATTTAAGACTCTGTGGCCCTTTGCTACTCATTCTCCTGAACTGACTTCTGTAAATAGAAAAGAGACACAGACACATATCTCAAATACTTTGACTTTAGTAACATAGGAAAATTAAAGGGTTTTGATACAGACAGGATAAAGAAGGCAAGTCAGAAAAATATTTTGACATCATGGATTTTGACTCTCACCTGAACTAACCTTACCAACCACAGCCTGGGCGCTTTTCTGACAAAGCAGACACAATAATGCATTACTTACATGCACACAAAAAAAGTCTCTAAACCAGGCCATGCCTTGCTGCACCACAATGACAGAATTGTTGGTTGTACCTGCGGTGACATCAAAACGTTTTTCATAACAGGGGGAGGCTTGTTTTACCTTGGACAAAGCTTTTAAAGTAGAAAGAGAATCGGAGTCAGGTTTATTGCCAAGTAGGTTTTCACATACAAGGAATTTGCCTTGGTATATTGGTGCATAATAATAAACATAGTAAGTCGCAAATATAAAGAAAGATATAAAGAAAGATAAAGCAAGTATAGCAGGAAGACAAGCAAGTCCCACAAGCAAGACCTTGGAGCACTGGTGGTCCACAATCCGATCCTTGGGGCTCTCCCATTCTGCCTGGCGCTCATTCAAGGACTGATGTAGACCTGGATCAACAGGTTTTTATCCCCCCTGTAGGATAAAATACCAGCAGGCCTCAGGTCACAGCAGCCAGGCTGCAGAGGGATGTGACTACAGGAGGAGGGGTTTGTTTCAAGGCGAGAACAAGTATATCAGTCGATACAGAAAAGGGGAACAGGGAGAAAAGCACCTGAAGCTTTTCTTTTTACTGCACATCTTGCCCTCTCATTCTGATCACAACTTGAAGGTCAGTTTACTCATCACAAGGAGTAGTACTCAGCAGTGTTTAATGTTTTCTGTAGCTCTGGATCTCTCTAAAGTCTGAAAAAATAACCCTCGATGATGTCATCAGGCTCATCTCAGCCTTGGCTTGGAAACTACAGCTGTTTAACAAAAAGCCTGTTTTATAGATGAGAGCAGAGTGTGAAAGACATGGTTAAATACCAAACATTAGACACTATAGAGTTGCATTATGGGATTTGTAGGATGCTGTGTTTTTGAAGCTTGATCCATACTAGGAAGTGAAAGTCAGGTTGCAGCTTCTGCTGCACCACTTTTGTCTATCTCACTGACAACTCCACCAATTTTAGTAAACAATATACTATATAGCTCTTTAAAGAATGCTGCATCTGTTTCTAGCTCCTTTAAAAAGTGTATAGGTGCTGTTTAAGGCAAAATTATTCGACTTAACTCCTCCTGTATTTAAAGGACTTCACATTGCCTTCAAAAAAGAGAGTTCTATTTTTTATTGTAAATCCAGAGAGGGTACACAAGCTGTGCTTTCCAGAGGGGAACCCTTAATCATGCCTTGTGTTTCAGCTTTCTCCTATATTAAAAACAACCAACTCCACAATCTTTTAAAGTGAAAATGTATCTTTTATTGGTACCATACATTAATTATCAAGGGCAGAAACTAACCAAATCAAAAAATATATATCAAACAATGATTTTTCTACAGGGATTGGAGAAGGTACAAGTCACCATTCAAACTCAATCATAACTGTTGCTGGAATCAACTGTAATGAAATGAAATGTACAAAACAATCAACAGAGCTTCCGCTGCTTTTCTCAGACTTTACAGACTCAGCATTGCTACCAAATATGCCGACTGAACTTAATGTTAAGCTGGCTTTAGAAGATGTTTGGATGATTGATAGTATCATTCTGTTGGTTATGAGAAACACTGCACAAATGAAGGTAATTCAGACAAAAACAAGTAAAAAATCTGTTTTAGCCAGTGATGAAACATGAAATTCACCGGTTAACTAAAATTCAGTGAGCACATTCACTTGACATCAAGTTGAAAGTTGCAGTAGACAAAAATGTGACTGTATAGATGAAATATATGAGTGAATTTCTAAAATTTCCAAAATAAATAAAAAGAAAAAAATCAACTGAAACAGTAAAATCATCACTCCATGGTGCCATTGTACCTCCGGGAGTTTTGTAATTTAATTTACACAAGTTTTAAAAAAGAGGGAAGAGTAAAGAGCAGGGGGGGGAAGATAGAGGGGTCAGGTTCATGAGTGTTTTTTCTCCTTTTTCCTATTTTTGTTTCTTTACATTAGATCGGGATGGCTTTAGGTAAATCTAAGTAAGAATACATTTTATTACAGTCAGACAGAACTTTGCTACTACCTTAAATATACAAGCACAAATACACAAAAATTTAAATCTCCAAAAAAGGAACAAAAAGACAAAATAAAAACATCCACACTAAATTATTTCTCTTTTATAAACATAAAAGATAAAAACAATATATTTTAGAGAGGGGAGGGATAAAAGTCCTGTGTTGCTCCTTGGTCTGTAGCTTTTCAGTATTGGTAGAAAATAAAAAAGTAACAATTGAAATGAAGGCGTTTAATACAAATTAAAAAACATTCTAGGGAAATATATACTGTATAAAAACTCTTAAAATGTGTAACTGTGTGTATGTGCGTGTGTGTGTGTGTGTGTGTGTGTTGTAAATGCTCTCTGTTTGAAAGACTGCACCCATTGTAGTCTAATCAGAGATGGCTCGGGCACTAGGGGACTCAAAATCCTTCAATCATTATGTTTATATGTGTGTGTTTGTGTGTGTGTGTGTGTGTGTGAAGTTTCCCTAGTGCCACATTTCAGCTCTCCTACTAGTGTGTGAATTTCAATGGTTTTATAGGCCGATTCTAAATTCTGGTCCGTCTGCTTCAGCAAAGCCACAAATAAGCTCAGACTGCCTCTCTTCTCTCCTCATACATTTCTCACACACACACACACACACACACCACACGCACCCACACACACTCTATTGAGAAACATTACGAGTGACTTGTGCGTCAACAGAGCAGACCAGAATTGAGAGCCATGTTTAGAGGTCGGGTGGACAAGTGGTCCCTAAGCAACTCGCCACCGTCTTGAAGGCCCGCTGCCACAATCCCCTCCACCCCGCCCGTTCCTACATGTGAACTTCAGTATGGATAGTTTAGTGTGCACAGTTCTCCCCTGGATTAAATCCCTGCGCCTCCTTGGTCACATCTACCTGGTCGCTGTCCAAACTGAAAATTAGCGAGAGCAGGCGGGACATTTTGAGTGTGAGATGAGGAAAAGGGAGACAGAGGTGGGACACAGTGCCTAAATATGGGGAAGTCACAGCATTGATGAAAACTTGTAAAACTTCCTCTGGCTCAGTGACATTGTCTGAGACATACTGAGCTCCTTCGGGCCACCTGTGTCTGATGAATCGGAGCTCTACAGTGATGTCTAGGTTGGTGAGCAGGCGATGGGCTGTTGCATTCGTGGCTGTTGGGGTGGGGTGGAGTCTGAGGAGTGACGGAGAGGGGTTTGTGTTGAGGTTGCGGGGCTCTACTGCGATGCCTGTGAGGTGGGGTTGTCGCTCTTGCTCTCCTGGCTGGAGGGGGCCTTGTTGTTCCAGGGCGAGTTGGAGCCCAGCGCCGGAGAGTTGTTGAAGCTGTCCTCGTCATCGATGCCGTTGGCCGCGTCGAACTGCGTGTTCTCCAGCCGTGTGATCAGACGCTCGTCTTCATCACCAAACTCCCCTCCCATCAGCGTGGGCTCGCCCACCACCATCACGTCCTGCAGAGGCGCAAAATAGAAGCGGAACAATTCATTTATTGTTTTAGTGGGGAGGAATGGGTGTCACAGCTGTCATGTCAAAGAGAGGGTGAACTGAGCTCTTCTTGTGTACAAGTATAAATTTACACTACACCTCTACAGCTACTTTCACAACATGAAGCCTGTTGGTGCAGCCATGTTGCAGTGTTTCTGCTGATGCACAGTATTTGGCTTAGACCAAACATAGCATTTAATATAACAGGTCTTATGAAACTATACAACTTTCTTCCACTTAGTTTCATCATCTCCCACACGCCTGGTATTAAAAACTAGTCCAGATGTCATGATTTTCTTTGTAACAGGCACAACACCTATTCAACACCTCTTAAATGTTCCTGTATTATTTCCCTCATTAGTACTTTTCGTTAAGTTTGTCACAAATGTTCATTCATAATATGCCTTTTGCCAAGAAATTGAATTGATTGATACAGGTGTATTTATCCCTAAATCACTTGTCACACCTTGATTACAGTCAGGTAATCTCCATTCAACTTATCAGACTTTTAAAAGTTTATAATTACTGTGTAATTAATATGTGTCACGTGTTAATTTGTGTGTTAATTTTGTAGAGATTTGTTTTCACATTAGGCCCTTTATGTACACAGCACTACATGACATACTGTGCCATCAAATACAAAAACAACTATTCTGTTCAAGAACTGCACTTGGAGTGCATTACAACTTCCACCAAGCATCAGGTGTCAACTTTATGTGCTTTGTTCTAACATCATTTCGTGTCCTGCTTTGGTTGCTTTTGTGACATGTGAATTTCCCTCAATGAATCAATGCAGCGGTTTATCTATGAGCATAGTCGTAATGTTTCTGTTGGAGGTGTAGTAGCAGAGTACTGACACTAGAGAGCAGTGATGTACTCACTGGAACTTGGCTGGACAGAGGGAAGCCACTGCCAGGGCTCTTCTTTTTGTTGTTGTTGTTGTTATTAGTTCCTCCTCCTCCGCTGATGGTGCTGCCACCTGACATCTTACGCTTCCGCCGTTTGTTTGGGGCCTGTCTTGATGGCTCAGCTGCACAGAAGGGATGAAGAAAGAGTTACAGATACATGTGCTGTGGGTTCATGTGCGCCTACATCTCTGCATGTTGTGCACCCACCTGGTGGTGCCACCATCCTTTGCCATTTCTGGAAGAGGCAGGTCTTGAGGCAGTCTCTGGGGCTGAGGCTGTATGTCTTGTGTCTGGACATCAGCTCCTGCATGGGCTCCAGAATCACACACAGCTGGAGGAGGGAACAAAGAGAGGCAGCAGGTTAGAGATTACGCAGTGTTTTGATCGAGCACCATCATTATAAGCTGGTGTTCGGCACAAATTACTTCATCTGTAGACTAGAAAACCTCATATCGGAAAACCTGATCATAAAAGACAGGAAGCAAACTAATAAACACAACTCAAGTGTTTTCACCACCACAGAGGCAAGCAGTTTATGTTCCTATCAACCCCCCCATGGACTTGAGGCGGTGCTGTTGACAGGCAGTATTTCTGGATGGCTAGTATCTAGTGAGCACTCTAGTAAGGCGACTTACTTTCAAGGTCTCATTGTTTCATATGTAGAAGCTTCTAATCTATTTGACTTTAAAAACAGCAACAAGACCACGGTGGGGCTCAAGGTGCAACAAGTGTGGCGCTGCAATAGCAGGTAGTTTTACCAGGCATCACACAGAGATGTAAAAATTAACAAGAGGCACAGGCAAGTTAACAAGATATAATGAATTACATTTGAAATGTTTAGTAGTTGTGAGGAATATGTTTATATTTTGTAGAAGTGAGACCAATTTCAAAAATGACATGTACCACTTTTTCTCTTATGCACAAGCTTCCTATAAACAAGAACACTGGACCTGCATCTCTTCCGTTTGTTGGTATAACACAAAATACATGCAGTAAGGAGACCCAATCGTCAGAACATTGATCTATAGTGCCCCCATTGGTTAAAAACTCTCTACATGGTACATTGGTAAAAAAAAGTGGATGCACTGGAGCAACATTTATAAAGCAGACCATATTCTATCATTCTCAATAGTTACATTTATGTTATGTATGTAATTATCATTTGAAAGCACGGACTGTTGGACGACAGCCCCTGCTCTCAACGAAAACACATTCATCACTCTCAAAACCTATGGTTTGGATAACATCTACGCTGGTGGAACGCAAATAAGTGAATCGTGATATTAAACTGCTTCATCAGAATCAACTTTCTTAAACATTCCTCCTGCTAAATTATGACTGGGCCATTTATCAAGACACAATGAAAAACCAGCGTCTTTCTAGAGGTAAAATGTTGCATGTGTGCTTCACTCACTCGGAGGTAGTTAAGGGTGGAGTTCGACAGGCCACATCTTGTTATGTTTTTGGACAGCTGGTCCAGCATCTGTGGGTCCTGGGCCTGAAACATCAACAGAGGACAGATTACAAAGCTGACACTCACACACACATCATTATATACATGAGTGAACAATATGTAGCCATTCCCCCTCCCTCTGTGTTCACTCACATGCATGGCCAGTATACTGCGGGGGATGAGTTCACGGTGTTGCCTGATGCTGAAGTGCCACGTCTTTATCCTCATCATGTCGTCAAACATGAACTCCAGGTACAAGCGGCCTTCTACACACACCTACGGCAGTTCAGAGGACTGACGTCAGTATACAGCAGTACAGCAGGACTCTAAAATCTATGCAGAGACGGGTGCAAGCTGCACCTCTGTCCGCAGATGTGAAGCAAACATTACATGTTTAAGGTTGTAAGTCTGGGGTGATCACATTGCTGAAAGACTTCCAAACTATCAAGTGGCTTGCAACCACTTTGCAAGTAGGCTTAGACTTAACTCCACAATGACCCTTTAAGGAGGTTTCCAACCATCTGGTAAGGAGGAAAGGTTAACAGCCATTTACATTAAAAATGGCTTTTTTTTTTTAACTTTTTGCAAACAACTTGTTTCAAATATTTGCATTGATTTGTGAAAGAATGAACTTCTGATCATTCTGTATCTATGAGGAGTTGTCAGTGTGCATTGATTCTGTTTAGGAGACACAAGCTAACTTTCAATATCTTAATAATTTGCAAGTGATTGTTATTCAATAATATCTGTTTTACTAAGTTGTTTTCTAAGCCGTATTAATAAATGACAGAAATAGCCTTACATATTTCAAACAAGGAGTGGGCATAGTAATAGCTCGAGACACAAACACACACCTGTGTGAACATGGGCTTTCCATTCTGGGTGACCATGGTGCACTGATCACAGTCAAGGGAGACAAAGTTATTGTGGAAAGACTCCTTGGGATGTTTCAGCACATAGTAGAGCTCAGTGGCACCACCCTCAAATATACTCCGGAAGTACCGTGGAATCAACGTCCGGCCAATTGCTTCAAAGGTGGAGAGAAAACACAAGAGGCATGAGGCAGGAAGAAATTGGCAAGTTACAGTACACAGTCCATTTGTGACTGTAGGACTTTGGTTTAAAGGGGCGGTATATGTATGAAACAGAGAGGCAATATGTTCCAGTGACTTTGTTTCTTACTGTAACGTTTGGGTCCATCCTCCAGACAGAAAGTAATGGTCAACATGGCATCATCTTCAAAGAACTCTGTAGTAAATGCATCCCACCACAGGTTATCACATTCCTACAGAGTGTAGAGGAGGGAAAGAATCAGTATCCGACACAATTATTGGATTGTTTTTGAGCGTGCGTGTGTTTGTCTACGAACCTCTGTCCAGTTCTGTAGCCGTTTGTTGAGCTCAAATATTCTGTAGTCTGTCTGGTTGCCATATGGTGTGTGCCTCCTGGTCCATCATAGAGAGACAGAAGGAGGAGAAAACAAAAGCAGAACAGCGGTAGAGAACAGTAAGCATGTGGTATAATGAAAGATATAAGTGAGCTAAACAAATCACCCTGATTGCAGCAATGTTAAAAGTTCTCACAGCTTCCACAGATTTAGGGCTGTTTCACTACCTAGTTTAGCCTGGTCACAGACTAAATGCAAACTCTCTATTAAGAGCGAGATAAGAGCACAACTTCCCACGACCATATCTTTACTTGTGTTATTATTGCTGTGTTCACACTAGCTGGAGATAACGGGACATAATGCAGTCTTACCCTATTCCTGGCTCCAGGTATGTGGGAGGATACATTGGGGTGGGACTGGAAAATCAAGAGACAGAGAGATTATTACATTCAGCTATAGTGCTAATATGCCCTCCTCCAGGAGCTAGTCTGTCTTTGCAACCCTGGGACGCAAGCCAAACGTGGCACAAATTGGATGATACGAGGAGACAGTAAATAACACACTTCTCAGACACACACATTCATCAGCTGTAGCTGATTTGCTTACTGCAAAAAGACAAGCTGTGCGGCACAGCACACAATCCTGCAGAGGTATACCCTCTAACCTTACTGAGCCACAGCAGTCAAGTCAAATCAGTTTTAGCATTAAACATTAGCCTCAAACAGCCTGTCCACAATTTTACTTTAGGCGGTGTAACTCAACAGGCATTTGCATGAATAATGGGTGGTGTTAATGCTGGTAGACTAAAATTACACTACACTAAGAATATTAGTGTTTATTGCCAACTATTTTGATAATCGATTAATCGTTTCAGTCATTTGTCATTTATGACAGTAAATTAAGAGTCTTTGGGTTTCTTTGTGATGGAAATTGTGATTGTTTCACAATTTTTTGACATTTTATAGACTAAACCATTAATCGTGAAAACAACCAGCGGATTAATCGATAATGAAAATAATCGTTAGTTGTAGCCCTAATACAAACACCTGTAGATGTTTAAAGGCTAGAACCCAGAGCAGACTCCAAAACACACAGAAAACAGGGGACATAAAACTCACCCCACGTCTCTGTCCAGCATGGTGCCGGGGTGGAAAGGGGGAAAAGTGCTGCCGTTGGGGGGCTCCTTGGGGGAGTACAGCTTGAATGACTTGGAGGAACAGCCTGGAAGGGAGGTGAGGAAAAATAAGAAAGAGCATAAAGGTTATGTTTAATTTTTATATTACAGGTTCAGAAGTTACTTGTGTTACTTGTATAATGTTAGGTAATGGCACTTTCAGATAATGACCAAAGAAAAACCTGATTAGTGTGACAGCTAAACCAAATAAAACATGATTAATGTATCAAATTTGGTAATAAATGGAAATGCTGTATTTATTAATGCACAAATGTAATGACTGACACTGCAAACCTTTCAACGCATTTTGCATGTTGGCCCAGCTATAAATAAAGACCTAAATTATAAGCCAAAAGAGAAAAGGACATAAATGAGAGAACACAGAAGATGGTACACCCTTGGGAATTACAGTGATAATGCTAGTCATTCACTTTTAGAGTGACACTTGAAAAGAATGACTGTATCATGTGAGGGTGGAGGCACATGCAGCCTGACCTGGCCAGTATGGCCCAGTTTGAGTTGGCTTCCTGCACTCATTCACAGGTCATCCCCAATACACCAAAACAACAACATGATGAGGAGAGAGCCTCCTGTAAACTCCTGCTACACTCCTACAGAAAATGCTGCCCTCCATCTACAAATACCACAAACAGACCAATACTGACTCTATTCACACCCACATAAAAAAACAACAACTGATGAATCTGTCTCTCACAAACGGCTCCAACCCTTGTTCTACTCTAATTGCCCAGCTCTCCTATAAAGGCCATCCAGGCGTGGCGGCCTCTAGGTCACGACCCCTGCCGTCACCATGGTGAAGCCCCGCCTTATTAATGTCTCTCTGTCTTGTCTCTGCATATTAAACGCATCTCTGACACTGTGCGTGTGTGTATGAAAGAGAGATATATATCTAGAGACACAGACAGGGAGAAAGAAGCTTTAATTGTATTAATAGGATGTTTTAAGCAGGGGAAATTGTGGTTTGAGAACACAGCAGTGATGTGAAATATATATTTCTAGTATATGATAAGACAGTTAAGAGTAAAACAGCCTCTCCTCTGTAAGAAGAGGTAAAAAAAAAAAAGCAGGCGTTTTCTATTATTATGGACTCACTATAAACGTTCTCTTGCTGTATTTTGATTGAAGACTTTACAGTAACACAAACAATGCAGATATCAACAGACAGACTGTAGTGAGATGGACAGACAGCCCAGCCCAACACTGACCTTAGGGGCCACACTCAAGCACATCAGGTTGGTGTTCCAAAAATCACTCATCTATATTCGTATCCATCCAAAGACAATCCTCTCGTAAATAACGGCAGCTTATCTCTAAGCGGAGGAGTTACATCCCTACTGGTTTCTAGGTTCCTACTGTATGTATAACAGTAGCCACATAACCTATCCTAGCTCTTATAGACTAGAGGTAAATAGATAATAACTCAACAAGAAGTTTTCCATGAAGAGGAGCACAGATCTTCAAAACAAGATTTGAATCTTCCACATGGGAAAACCCCACAACCCAAGGCCACACAACCTCAAACCATTTGAAGCCCTGCCTTCACTTTGTGTAAAAACAAGTTGTTTACTGTGTGAGACAGCACTGCTATATGCTATGGGCTGGATGTACCACCAGAGGAAAACAAATGGAGTTGATAAATAAATAAATAAATAATCGATGGTTATGTGTCCATTAGTTGTTGAGAGCTCCATTAGCCCCTCTCCTCTCCAGTTAGCGGTTAATGACAGGCAGTCACAATCACATCAGCTGGACTCCACTTCCTCCACTGGGAATCATGTTCCTCTCTCTCTTACAAGTAGACACAGTACACTATATACATACCGTATACACACTATACATGCACATAGCTTCCTGGCTTGAGTGATGGCCGGCCAACCTTCAGAGCAAATCTTATCTCAAATGTTGACACGGATGTCGAAAACATCTTAACATTTGATTTCACGTTAACTCCAGACACAAAAATCCATTCAGCATTACCAAGTCTCCTCTAAATAAGAATAACCTGTAGTGGTTTTGGACTCCTGCCACTCCAGACTGCCACCATGATTGTTAAGGGGGACAAGTAGCCCATCCAAACGGAATATTGGCGACTGCTAACATTAGGTTATGCTGAAACATTATCCTACTTTAGCAAACTTTTCACAAAAATCGACATGATTCTGAAGTGTTTAATTAAACCGCACTTAAAATACCCTTTCCAACATCTCTGTTTGTCTGTAGCTCATAAGTCTAACAGTCAAAGCACATATGACAAGGAGTTGTCTGGTTACAAAGGCAATTAGAAAAGCAGCAAGCGCATAATGCTAACACTTAGCTGTTAGCTAGGGCTAAAATGTTAAACACAGGTGATTTCGGGACGTGAGTGAACTTCGCTACATGATGCCAATCAGAACTGATTTTAACAAGCAAGACGGCCATGTAAACATAGACTAAACATGAGCAATAACCTCGACATCTTCAACCACCAAAACGTTGCCTGTACACAACACTGCCTTGTAGGCCTGCAGGGCAGGCTAACGTTAGCAAGCCAGAAAACAGTTAGTAACCAGTTAGCTGGTGTTAGCCGTCTTGCTAACGCCTTAGCGTTAAATCCTTTTCCAACGAGAAATCACCGAAATAGGACGCCAAATTACAACCGCGGCAGCTCGCAAATCACATTTAATCACCACAGCACATAGACATTGCAGTCAAAGTGTGTGTTTGGGAAAAGCGACCCTTTACCTGCAAAGAAGTCCAATCAGAAAATTGATGTTTACAGATCCGTGATGATAGACCGTGTGTACGCTCCGTGCGTAAAAACGGATAGGCCCGCTGGACGGCGGTTGGCTGGACGCAACGTACCAACACAATACGTCCCTCTGAATAGGATCAATGAAAGAATCTCCTCAACCCGCGAGACTGAAACGGAATAAGGCCTAAATTGCGGGAGTCGGTCGGTTATGTTTTGTCCCGCATGAGGCCTTGTCAATGGGCTGAAGCCTGCTGTGGGTTTACATACGGACCCAGATGAGCCCTTTGTTCACGGGAGGACATGAACAATAGCTGTAGGCCCTCCTCCTCCTCTCCCTCCGCAATGCATTTGCTCCTCTCTCCTCTGCCCAGCACCGCCAGCCGCCCTCTCCCCCCTCCTCCTCCTCCTCCTCCTCCTCCTCTCCCCCCCCCAACTAATGCACAACTGCACATGAAGGTTGTCTGGTAAGCATTTTTTTTTCTTCCTTCCTCCTCCCTGCATCTCATCCCGTTCCTTGTAACTGACACAGATGAGAATTGGCCTAATGCAGCCGAGTGGAAGTGTGCGTGGAAATAAAGATCATGCTGACTGCAAAGTGGTTTTCATGTTTGCCTAATTAGTGCACATCAGCTTGCTGCAAACAACTGAAGTGAGAAAGTGACAGCCAAGACCCTGGGCATATGCATTTGTACACTATGGGCCCATGCAGTGTGATGCATGCATGGCTGATGCAGCAGCCTGATCAGTCAAAAGTAGATTAAGATCTTATAAATTAACTTTCATGTAATGATAACAGACTTGGGTTGTTTCCAATTAATTGTGTCTTTGAGTTTGCATACTGAACTGTCTCCAAGGTAGGCCAGTAAATCCATTATCACTGGGAATCTCTCCCTCTTTCTCTCTCTCTGCGCCATAGACTCTATGCTCTGCTCACACACAAACACACACATACACACACACACACACACACACACACACACACACACACACACACACAGGAAGCACTAAGCCAAAAGGAGAATCCCATAGGCACAAATCACCTGAAATTATAATCAGATATTCAGATCACAGCCAGCGAGGACTCACCCATATGGCCAAAGTTGGGATATAAAAAGAACAAGCAGTATTAGGTCAGTAGTTTTTCATATATTTATGCAAGTGTATGTCATCATATCTGCTAATTCGATATACAGTATTCATCCCTAAAGGAAGGAGTGACTAGGACTCCCAACATGTTTGAAAGGTGATCCCATATCAAGGTTGAAAGTGCTTTCCCCTGCCTCGATTATTTAGGGACGTTGCAACCACCAGCATGAACATGGTTCTGATTTATTCACTACTCTTGTACACAGGGAGTGAAAACACAATGTTTCATAAATGATTTATTCGCAAATTAAGCTGCTCTCGGGAGCCGCTCTGTGGAAACAGTTAACAGGCTTTCACAGAGGCTGCTGTACATCTGAACACCGGTACTGATATATATTGTTATGATATAATTCAACAGAGAGGCACAATTTCAAATAGTGTGACCCATAGATGAAGTTTTATTCTTATTCAAAAATATGTTCTCCACAGTTATTGTGTGGAGAATCATGACCTGGAACAATTATTTTAAAATGTATTTTATAGATGAGGAGTGGTCAGATTATTTTAAGTTTGTAGAACCAGTTTCACTCCAGGGTGTATTTCAAGGATCAGTTCCACAAGGTGTTACAGCTGACGAATTTGCATATTGTAAAAACAATATATATTGGAATTTTTTCATATACCTTTTACCTTATTTTTTCTGCTTTAAAAAAAGAAAAAAGCTATAAGAAAGATTATTACAGTCATAGTTTTTTTTTTAAAAAAGGAACATACTAATAATGTAAAAGTATTACAAAAATGAATACAAAAATAATTCTAAATTCATTAATTAAAGTAAATACTTCAGCTGTATTAAAGTAAATACAATAAATTGAATGGCCAACTGACTGATTGGATTTATCATTAATGTAATCATTCAGTCCATCAGTTAAACATCCATTCCACCCCTATTATGTCACTCCTATATCTGCCAAGTCCAACGACATACTCCTCTCTACTCTTTAATTGTGCGCCTCGTAATCAAACCATTTTCTCCATCGTCTCCGATATTTTGACGTTTTTGAGACAGAGAAGCCAGGTATAATGATCTTTTCTTTTGGAATGTTTATTTATTTTTCTGGCTGTGTCTGTTCAGCAGTACTTCTCTGCTCTCTCATCACAGAAGGTGTTGCTTTATTCTGACATATTTGCAGAGGTTTTCTGTCTGGACGTGCAAACTTGGAACATAACTCCCTTACATCTGCAAAATGAAGACGGCAACTCAATTTGGCGGACTTCTTTGCAGACTCCCATGTTGGGAGAAATCTTAAGTATGCTGAAGCGCAGTGTCTCCCAGAGCCAGACATGTAGAGAGGATAAGCTGCTCTAAGGCCTGTCTCTCACCCAACCAGCAGCAAAGATGCTTGGGCTGAGTTTATGTATATTGGTTTGACCATAGTAAGCTTGTGACATGAGCACTTCACAGCTCACGAGGCTCCTGTCAGTCTTTTGGCAGCATCTTTGTGTGTCTAGTACCAGGGGGAGGTGTAGCCAGTAGTAGCTTAGAGAGTGTCTGTCGTGGGTGACTTATGTGGATTTGCCTATCTTACATTCGCTGGCCCCTGTAGCCATGGCAACATGAGCAGTCAATGCTGTCACAACCAGAGCGAGGCAAAGAATCATCCATGGAAATGGACACACAAGGGTTAATCCTGTGTGTGTGTGTCTCCAAAGCTCGCCCATTGAAATGGTACATGACGGGGTTAATCCCCACTGCATGTGTGTTTGTGTGTGTGTGTGTGTGTGTGTGTGTGTGTGTGGTGGGGTGATGGAGAAGAGGTGGGGGTGGGAGGTGTGTCAGGATAAGGCTTGAAGGGCTTACACACACCGTCTCTTTCGCTCTCAGGCATAGGGCAGGCCTTATCTTCAACCAGCACCCCAACCAGCAAGTCACACACACACACACACACACACACACACGCTGCTGCCTAACCTTCACATCACCAGCTAGCCTCATTTTCCAACTTGCAGTCACACATTCACACCTAAAGCCATAAATCCATGTACAATAAGTGATTATAGCTGGAGCATGCGGTGGCTGAATAAACTCCCTAAAGTGCATGGTGTGACGTTTTCACTAAGCTTACACTTAAACCTACAAGTGCAACTTGTTTAATTCACCTTTGTCAAAGTCAAAAAAGAAAGAAGAGAAGAGCCCAAACTTGAACAGCATTTCTCTGATCATCAACAATCCAAGAGATACTGTGAGAAAAACAAGGAAAAGCTCAGCATGAGCGACTTACCTCCTTCAGTTTCTAGTTGTTCTAACATCGCCATTTTGTCACCCACAAATGCACTTTCCCAGCTATATACTGATCTAACTCAAAGACTTGGTCTCTGTTTTCATGCCTCTCCCTCTCTCTGATATCTCCCATGTCCAGACTGTCAGGCTCAGGGGCACGAGGAGGGGGGAGAAGGATGCCTACAGTATGTGTGTGTGTGTTTGTGTGTGTGTGTGTGTGTGTGTGTGTGTGTGTGTGCGTGCGTGCTCTCATGCACGTGTCGCCTATGTATGTGCAAATGTGTGCAGCGTGCCACTTCCACTCACTAGTCAACAGGAAACTGAACGGGCACACACATCTGCCAGAGTTCTGATAACAACCGTCCCTTGCCCTCCCTTCAACACAGTCAGTCTTAAACACTGATCTGGGGACAGTCTCATGTTGGTATGAGTGTAGGAACAGCCCTGACTAAACTGATCCTAGCTCAAAGATGAGAGCTCACATTGAATGAGATTGACATCAGTTAATTGTTGTTTTTTCCCCCCAAACAGGAATAAAAACAGAACCACTCCTGTTTTCATAGATTGCATTCACCACATTTCTTTCCCCCAGTGTAACGACAAAGATACTGTTTCATGGCATTTTACCACTTCATAGTAATAAAGTCAGACATACTGTAAACACATCAATAGCACAGTCCCATTCCTTTATATGGAAGCTAGATGTCTCTGGAGCTCTTTTCAGTGTCTCTCTCTGCCAGATTTGATAGATTTGGCAGCTCAGGCTTCTTTGCTCTCTTATTGGATCAGATGGAGGGACAGAGATCTATCTGTCTGTCTGATTCAGCTCTGATAAAAGATCCAAAGAACACGCTGCCACTTTTTGGAGGAATGAGCACTAACAGAGAACATTTGGCCAGCTCAAAGAGTCTGTGAGTCAGAATCACTGACACTTATCTGCACTGGTACTTGTGCTTTACTTTACTTGAGTACTTCCAATTTAAGCTACTTTCTACTTCTACTCCACTACATTTCAGAGGCAGTGTTGTACTTTTATACTTGACTACGTTTATCTGACAGCTATAGTTACTTTACTGATTCAGATTTTACATATAAAACATATATAAATAATTAAGATTATCTTTACCTCAGCCAACTACAACATAAAAATGCTACTTACACATTAATCATTGGTATGGTTGGGCAATATGACGATACCATGAGGCAATATAAATTTGTCTCCCATCAGAGATTTTTGCCGTACTGTTTATACCGCGGTATCTCTCCTGTGTGTATTAGGCTGCTGTGGACAATGCTGCAAATGAATGAGCGTTGCGTTTCTTTATTCCACGATGACCTCCAAATGAGGTATATGGACATAGTTACATATAAAAAAAACTGTTATAAATCTGTTTCTCTCATCTTAAAAAACCAGGACAAACTAATATATAATGATACTCGTCACATTGATCTCCTGTCAAACATAAAGAATAGTGTTGGAACATAGTCACATAAATATCTCTTCTTTGAAATTATGACTACTTCATTTAAATTGTGACAGATTTGCTCAGTACACAGGGCTGAGCAAAAAAACAACAAAAAACAGTCTGTAGTTACTGTACTGTGGGGTTATCATAGACTATATCCATATGTCTGAGTGTGAGGTTAACCTGAAAAGTAATGTATTCTGGACTCATGTCTCCACAATCATGCCACATTCGTGCAACATTCATCAATAAGTTTTTAACATTAGAAATTGATTTTGGCCGATATTTACAGTTGTCATACAGTTTCTTCAACACAGTACATGACATCTTTTTATGGGCACCACTCTTTAAATGAACCCCAAAAAATAATCATAAGCACACTTCTATCAAACTTCTGTTTCTGTTCATGTGCAGTAAACTTTAAAGAAATTGTTTATGAAACAATTTGAGCTCGTCAAGATTATGAGAACCTGGTCAAATAACTGACACCGGATGTCCACAGGTAACCTCAGCCTGCAAGCTTTGATTATCACAGCAAACACTGTTCTCCCAGCTATTAAATGTTACACCTAAATACTCATAGTCCGAGATGACTGTTTTATGGCAATATTTGATTTTTATATGATTTTTGCATGAATGTGAAGTACCTCGAATTTGTCGTGTATTTCATTCTCTGGATTCGCTAAACAAAGACATTAGCCATGTGGTTATTTTATCCGTAAACGTTCCTCAATTGATTTTGCAGAAAATGTACTATATAATGACAAATGTCAATATCATGGTTAAAAATTATATTTACCATGATGGAGAATTTTCTCCTTATCGCCCACACCTGGTTGATAATAAAAAATTATAATGTATAACAAAACATTCATTGGGGCAATTGTTTTGCGTGATGAGTGCTTTTACTTTTCATACAATTTTT
Source organism: Macquaria ambigua (assembly GCA_008360985.2). NCBI lineage: Eukaryota > Metazoa > Chordata > Actinopteri > Centrarchiformes > Percichthyidae > Macquaria > Macquaria ambigua. The sequence goes on from VMKM01000985.1 coordinate 105,033, forward strand.
ACTACCTTAGTGGAAGAACTTTTACTTGTAATGAAGTATTTGCACATTGTTGTTTTGCTACTTTTACTTGAGTAAAGGGTCAGAATACTTCCCCCACCGCTGCTTATCTGGAAATAACAGGAAATTGTTATTGATGCAGCAAATAAAAGCACAACAACTTCACATAAAAGAACAATAATCAAAGCTGTCTTGCAAATGTGCTTTATGAGTAAAATTGTATGCAAATGATGCTGCTGTTATTCCGTGCAAAGCCATCATTCTCCGTTTGATTTACAGTCGGCACTTCACCATGCATCATTACAGGGGGAAGAAATCACAACTGACCTACAATCAGGTTGTCCTTTGATAGCAGCGCCCCCTTGTGGCCGCAGTGAGCCAGTGTGTTTGTTTTCATGCTTCCCTACAGTATTTTCTCACTCACTGTGTGAATTCCCTACTCAGGATTTTCTCTGGCAGGCGAACACAGACACACTGCAACAAGGGAACTTCAGCGGCAACCACGTCACATGTTACAGGCCAATGGGTGAAGGGATTAAATCCTTCATTCACGTGTCATTCATATATATATTATCTGTCTTTCATTAAAAAAAGTGTCCCCCCAAAAAAATTACATGTATGTTATAGCAACTTAATGATCAGCATTATTAGCCATTATCCTCAGTTATTTCCCCCTCACACTAGCATTTTGCAGGTGACTTAGCCTTTAAGGGTGTGTGTGTGTCAGATGTGTGTGTGTGTGCATGTGTGTGGCGGCGGCTGGTGTCAGCTGACAGCTGTGTGAGGGGAGATGACAGTGCCCTGATGCTGCGTTCTCTGTTCTCAGGGAGCCATTTTGTCTGTCTCTGATCTCAGAGTCAGGTCTGCTCCCCCCCTCAGCCAATCACGTCACCGCTCAGCCTTGCAGAAAACATAGAAACACAGTCTGATCCCTCTCTCTCCCTCCGTCTCCCCTCCCTCCCACTCCTCCTGCGCTCCTACAGTGCTCATCTCCCACTTGCCTCTCTCTCTCTTTTCTTGGCTCTTCTGCCCCCCCCCCGTCACCTCTCTTCTCTCCTGTTTTCTCTTCCTTGCCACCCTCCCTGCTCCTCCTGCGCTTCCTCTCTCTTAATCCACATCCCTCCTCAGTATCTGCTCACTCCCTCTCTCTTCCCCTCCTCCTCCTCCTCTTCAGGCTCTCTTGTTGTGCAACTCGTTTCTAAACAGCTCAGCCTTTGTGCGTTTTTGTCTGTTGCCATTTCAGCCAGGCTGCAGTCTTTACTCATTTTCCTCCAATCAGGGACACCATGTGACTCTCTGCATGAGAGGGCACAGTCCCTTCCCCCTTCTCTCCTCCCTCACTCTCTCTCCCCTTTTCCCTCTCCTCCCTCCTTACCCCCCCCTCCCCTCCCCTCATCTAGCCAGCCAGCCAGGCAACATACGCTAGCAATCAGGGGAGTCAAAAAGAAAGAGGGAGGGGAGAGGAGGGGGAAAGGGGAAGAAAGGATGAAGGTATATACACAGTGTATAGTGAACCAGTGTGCAGGGGGGAGATAGTATAGAGGTGAAGGGGGTGAGGAGGGGGTGTGATGTAAGGTCTGAGTAGGTCAACGCGGAGTCCGATTGACCACAAAGCACAAAACATCTGTGGCTGCAGGGAGCATACTGTATTGTAACTTCTTTTCGTGAATGTATACAGCACATCCACACACAGTCTGCTCCACTGTTTATGTCATCCACATGTTGGGGCAAATGCACTGTGTGTGTACGTGCGCACACACACACACACACACACACACACACACACACACACACACACACACGTACAAACTCTGAGCCCACACAAGAAGGGGGAGGATCCTTCTGCGTTGAACACGGCTCTGGAATGTAAACAAGAGAGAAAGAGAAGGGGAACGACTAAAGAGAAACTTTGTAGTTTCTTTTGTAATTTTATATTATTTTATATTTTCTATCATACTTAGTCAGAACAGCATCTCTCGAACCTCTCTAAGTGGTTTAAATGTAAAGAGAAAGTGGAGTAAGTGTGCAAATTAACCAGCATCACTGTAGAGTCGAGCTTTGGGTTCATTTGAAGTTGACCTGAGTGAATGGCAGTGATTGTTTCATATTTGGAGGCAGTGTTTACATTGGTTTTTAGTTACATCATGTTGTACAGCGGGAGTAAAGGTGAACACGTTGTTTCCAGGTTTGCATGATAAAATATAAATGAATGACTGTGACGTTTTTTTCATATTCCTTGTTGGTCTTTGACAAAGTTTAAGCCTTAGGCCTCGTGTCGCCTTTTTAAAGTTGTAGTTTTGAAAAATCTACAGTGAAGCCAGAGGAGATAAATAAGATGTGGAAAAGCGACTCGACTCTCCTTTTTTCCTGTAAGTTGAAAAGAAATGTGGAGAAAAGCAGAAAAAGGGAGAATCCATAAAGCAGAGAAACTGAGGCGAAAAGAAAGAAAGGGGAACACCAGAGAGAACAATATGAGAGCAAAAGTGGAGCGCTCAAGAGTGCGGTCATAACGTCTTTTTGGAAATTTCCATGACCACGTTGATTAAGTATGCAATCTGACCGCAAGATAGCTAAGGCCCGGTTCTAAACAAACGCTCCCGCCTCTGCTGTGCAGGCTTGTTTAACGGCTGAGGTGGCAGCGTTTGCCTTCATAGCACGGGGCGCTGCGCAGAGATTGAAAACACACGTGCACTCAGACACACACACACAAACTCTTGTGCGCATGCAGTCAAATATAACACTGGTACACCACGTTTCTCTGTGCCATTGTGTGCTCAGGACAAATTGTCATCTGGTGTGTCTAGAGGGTTTGTCCTTGCTGATACCAAATCCGTCTGGTTTGATCAAAGTGCCAATCTCTCTCTCTCTCTCTCTCTCTCTCTCTCTCTCTCTCTCTCTCTTTTCCACATTTCTAGATCCGTCTACTTCAGTCTTGTGTCATTCCATCATCCGCTCATCCGTCTACATGCTACAACTGTAGAGGCCAGGATGAGTTGGCATTGTATCCTAACTTGCTCCTCCTAAACTTTCCGCCTTTAAAACAATCTGTCCGCTAAAGAGTTTCCAAACCGCAAAACATGGGACCAGTTAGTGTTTCCATCTTTCTAATGATTAAAGTCGAGACTGGCACCAGGGAAATCTGATCCTGGATGCGTGGTTGGCTAAATTTCTCTATCCACATCCCGGCTGTGTGAGGGTTGACCACAGCGGCCACTGTGGCCTGGTAGGCAGGAGAGAGGAGAGGCCGCCACGTCAGGGTGATACAGCACCCTACACACACACACACACACACAACTCTCTCACACTTACTTCCTCCTCTCCTGCTGCTGTATATTGTATGACAGCAGATTCTGAGTACATCTATCATGATTATGAATACATTTTCAGCTGTAGGATTATATTTCATTTTCTACACGTCCTATGAGGAGTGCAACATAAATCGCTGTAACACTTAATATATTGCCTTGAGGCTCAGCAGCGCAGGTTTTATTTCTAGACCTTGATTCCTCTTTTTCTTTCCTCCTCTGTCTGATTAAAGTCAATAAAATGAGAAGAATTATCTGTTTGCTGTCAGGCACTCAACACCCAAACACAACAGTTTGGGGACTGTGGGGAGTTCCTCAGCCTTCACAGACGGTGAACAAGTCGCACACCTCTCAATATGGTGGTCTAATATGACGGATATTACTCCCTCCAGGTCGCTCACGGTGGCTCAGCTCCCAGAAGCCCCGTGGCTGTTACTCAACTTTAACCAATTTTATTAAAAATAGTGACAAGCAAAACTCTGACTGCAGAGTTCCCTTGATATCATGTTATCATTAAGCTCTTAAGTTAGGCCTGAAATGAAACCTGGTTGTCTGTCTGATACTTCCTTCCCTCCCCAAAAACAAACAGTGTCGGGTCAAGACAGGACAGAGACACAAGGGGAAGTAGATGTGATAGAAAGCAGCAGCAACAAACAAAAGGTGATGCTTTGTAACATATGAGACAAGGTCAGTATGTCTCTGCTCTTCTCTTATGCACTCAATGACCTCCTTCCATGAACTCAAGAAGAAAGGACTTGTGGGTAAAAGAGGATGGAAACTCCCTAAGAAGGCTGTTATACAACAGTGAGAGTAGGAGTTACATCTTTAGAGATGCTTAAACTGATGTACCACTTACAGCCAAACAAATGTGGTGATGCTGCATTTTCATGTCGGTATCAGGGACAAAAAGTGACTGAGAAGTATCTGACTGTATCACCCTCGTCCAGCTCTTTATGCATCCTAAATGATGCACACCCTCCTGTGTGAGCTGTGAAACATCAAACATTCGTTAATAACCCTTGCGTGGTAGAGGTGCAGAATCAATCATGCAAGCCTTTGATCGGAGCCGGTGACCTTTGCCCTTTTAAATGTCACACTTTGATCCTTCCTTTTCTTTCTGCTACCTCTGCATGAGAGGCCGGTCAGTTTGTCACAGGACTTCCACTGTGGGTAAGTGAGTGTAACATCTGTGCCGACCTCAAAAGAAAACAGTTGTTAACCATCAGTCAGAAATCAGCAGCAGCAGCAGAAGCAACAAGAACAGAACAAACTGGCGGAGGAAGAGAAGAAGAAGTAGCATTAGTGGTGCCATGGCAACAACTTCATGCCCAGATGTCTGCACCGCCAACAAAGATCTTTTCCCCTTAATCTCCAAACTAAACAACAAACAGTAAAAAAGCACTTTGTTGTCAGACTGAAGAGAAAAGTGGGAATGAAACAGACGACATGTTGCTCCATCTATTCTAGTACATTCTTTGCTCTCCATCCTCTCAGCCATCACAGAGGGCGACCTCCCATGAGCCTTTGCAAACAGAGCCCCAGGGCCCCGGGGCACCTCTATCCCTGCCTCTCTCTGCCCCAGTCACGCCACGGCAGCGGCTGCACTCACCAACCAAAATACAACAACAACAATGACCAGAAAAAGTCAGCGGCTGGCAACAGCAGCAGCAGCAGCGGGGCTGTCGTTAACGGCAACCATCACCACGGCAGCTACTTACCGGGACACGCGCAGCCGCCCACGGACATCTTCTCACATGTCTGGTGTGAATCCGATCAGAATGATGGTGGTGGTTCTGTTATCCCTGCTCTCTTCCTCTCTCCTCTTTCTCACCAGTCACTGCTGCCGCCACTGAGGCTGCTCACATGAGCGTCTGTTATCCCCACGGTTCACACACACACAGACACACACACACCACCAGGGAGAAAAGAGAGGGAGGGAGAGAGGGAGGGAGGGAGGGAGGGAGGGGAGAGTGACGACGAGGGAGGAAAAGAGAGAAAGAGGGGAAGAAGAGGTTAAAAAAAGAGCACACACAAAGGATCGGATTCTCTCAGTTGTAGCTGCACACTGTGAATCACACTGTGTGCGTGTGTGTGTGTGTGTGTAAGAGTGGTGTAAGAGTGTGTGTGTGTGTGTGTGTGTGTTATAGAGTGAGAAGAATTCTGTTCCTGCCTCTGCTCTGCCCTCACCCTCATCAGCCCTGCAAATTACAGCTCAGGTGGGAGGAGAGAGGGAGAAAGACAGGAAGAGAAAGGGAGGGAACGAGAGGCTGAGTGCTCAAGAGAGAGAGAGAGAGGGAGAGTGTGTGTGTTTGTGTGTGTGTGTTTGTGTGTGTGCGTGCTAGAGCGAGGAAGGGAGAGAGAGAGTGGACTGTCAAAGTGACCTGAGAGGCAGATTTGAGAGAATAACAACCATGTGATGTGGGTCCTTTTTTTCCCCTTTAAATATGTAGAGGCTGTTTTTCACCGCTGCTGCTACAATGACACGCACACACATACTCCAGCACACACACACACACACACATACATGAAGGTTTAAATGATCTTCAGAAAATCTGGCTGTATGTGTGTGTATATGCGTGTGTGTGTGTGCTGCAGCTTGGCTTGTTACCATCCAGCGAAGGTCTGCTACATGGCAGGGAGGGCAGGGGGGGGGCGATCGACGTGCCTCCACTCTCTCTCTCTCCGTCGTCTCCCTTTCTTGCCCATTCACTCTCTCGCTCTGTTAGTCTTTCTGTCTGCAGTATGCCACACAGTGTTGCTCTCTCGCTTCACTCATCTTCCTGTCTACTCGGCCATTTATCTCTCCTGCCCTCCCCCCACCTCCTTCCCTCCTCCCTCGCTGTCCCTCTCTTTCCTTATTACTCTTTCTTCCGTTCTACCTCTCCCTCCCACTGTCTTCATCGCTCTCTAATCTTCCATCCATCACTATGTCATTTGCCTTTCCCTGTTAGATGCACAAGTTTGCGTGTGTGTGTGTGCATACGTGTGTGTGTGTGTGAGAGAGAGAGAGAGAGAGAATTGTGACCCAGGTTATATACAAGATGACACCTGATTGCTTAAAGGATGTCTGGTGGTATTTTATATTTTTCTTACTGTTAACAGATCCAATGAAAAGACAGAAATCAGCAATGAAGTGATCCTACTAATAAGCATTGTCTGTATCCAATTATTCTTCCGTGCCATTGAGCTCAATTATTGTTCCCAAAAAAAAAAAACAATGATCCACACTGTTGCACCGGCTGACATATTCCTCCATTACCATGAACATGGGCACTGTAGTTCATCATCCTGCTGCTGTAAATATACTATAACTTACTGTAACACCGAATGTGTATTAATCCACAGCTGAAAATAGTCACCAACAAATGCACCATTTACACCTGTTTGAGTAACGTTTGCTAAAAGCTACAGTGCCCAGGTGTTTAAGGAAATGACAGGGCCTTTTGAAAATGAGAGCATTTATTTTTTTAAATATTAAAATCTTCAGTAGGAACCAATTGGCTTGGAGCTGAGTGCCACAGACAGAGTAGGGAAGTCAGAAATTTTTGAGAGGTGAACTAAAGCATCGTTGGTATTGGTCTTCTCATGGGATTTGTTGGCAATAAGAAAAAATATATTGACAGCTTTATCCTTTAAACTAAAGGAATCGCAAGATAAATCTGAGGAGTCATGAGATGATTGAAGGAATGGTTCAACACTTTAGGGAATACGCTTATTACTCGCTTTCTTGATGTAAATATGAAGCTACCGCCAACACCCGGTTAGCTTAGCTTAGGGAGCTAAGCTAGTTTCAGCCCCTCAGCCTTCCAAAATTAAACAATCTGAAAGGGGAAAATCATTCTTAACCCATACTGTATTACACAAGGGGTCACAAGTAGACATTGCTTCATTTTAAGTGGATGGACACACAAGTCTAAAGGTTGTTAACCTCTGCTTCAAACAACACAACAGACATATAGTAAATACAGACACTGCTCATTCAGAGATTTTCAAAAGTCATGACCCCATCTGAGCCTGCAGCTTCCATCCAAACACACATACTCACACCTCAAGAGTCTACATGCGTTACATATATATATAGACATCCTGTGCCGTTTCCCTCCAAAATGACATCACAGAGTTTTGTTAAATCAGGTTCTCTCTTAACATGCAACGAGGAACACAAGTCTGCATAGATCGCCTCCCCCACATATTTCTACTTCCTTTTTTTAAGACACTTGCTCTTTGTCTCCTTCCCTCTCTTCCTCACCCTCTGTCTCATTAGGCAGTATCTCATTTTGAGGAGGAGAGTGTTAAGCCAATCAGAGAGGGGAAGAAAGAGCAGAGGAAGGAGGGAGATGGAGAGAGGAGAGAGAGACGGAGAGGTTGCAGGAGGAAGAGGGCAAAGATGGAGAGAGAGAGAGAGACGGAGGAAAAGAGGATGGATGGATGATAGAGGGAGGGAGAGAGATAGGGAGGGAGGGAGAAAGAGAGAATAAATAGCTCTGGCGCACTCGTCCCCCATTACCCCGGGAGGGCACTGTCGCCATGGCAATGTGGCAGAAAAAGGATAGCACAAGCATGATGAGCTTCTACACACACACATTTACAAATGAAAACTGTGATTCACACATACATCTGCCCACATTAACAGTTTCATAGAGACAGTTTTGACAAGTTCATACTTTCAAGCCGATGTGTGCGCAAAGCACACTGTCTTACACCTTACCATAATTATTTATATACAAGCATGCACACATAGCCTACGTTAACAGTTTGCCAGTTAGTAGATAGTCAAAGCCCACATAACACAGATAAATAACAAAGAAAGTTGTGGAGGCTAAAGTATAAAAGACAGACAGTAAACACCAAACAAGAAAAGGCATCAGAGAAGAAAATGACAAGGGAGAACAGGAAAGCAATTTTGGAGCTCATCAAATATCACAGTTACCTGCTGTGCTGACCTACAATAAACTTTGTTGGATTAGGATGAATGTTTCCTCAGTGCTTTCTTTTTAGTTCCCTTGATTCTTGTATGTATTTATCTATGGAACATCTTGATTAAACCTAAATTGACAGATTTTTTGGCTTGACTTTGGGGCGGCGCAACAAGTTGTAAACACGGCATTGACATATTATCACCATATAAAGTTGTTAGGGGTGACGTGTTAGCAAACAGTTGCTTATTTACACTTCCAGCAGACACGGAGCAATATTAGCATTAATTTGGAGTCGAAGTCCAATATCCACTCTCTTTTAGCTCTGTGTTTGGTCTCCACCAACTGAGGGAAATATCTATCTCTTTAGCTGCTAAATGCTCCACTATGTTCACCAGCTAGTTGCAAACAGTCTGCTGTTTGGTTCTGGGCAGCTAGTGTACAGTGGGTTTTTAGAGCTTTTTCACTAAAAAAAAAAGATGTCTGCTGCTGGAAATAACGCTGATAAGAGCTGTGAGAGTGAATCAAAACAGTTTAGGTGCGTGTAGTAAAACCAAAACAATAAGATGTTAAAACATAGTCAAGAGTCTGCAGCCATGCTAGCAGCTCTGTCTTTAAGCTAAAATCTAATGTCAGCATGCTAACATTTTCACAATGACAATGTTAACATGCTGATGTTTAGCAGGTATAATGTTTACCATGTTCACCATCTTAGTTGAGCATGTTAGCATGCTAACATTTACTAATTAGCAATAAACACAAAGTACGTACCAAATGGTGGAGCTACATGAAAAGTCAGGGGATCGGTAAAGTTATTACAATTCATCCATAGGGGGACATGAATGTCCCAATAGTTGTCTGTAGGATTCATCCTCTTGGGACCATGAATGTCTGTAACAAATTTCACGGAAATCCATCCAATGATTGTCGATATACTTCAGTGTGGACCAAAGCTGTGGACCAACCAACAAACCGACATTGCCATGCATAAAGCCACGCTGCTAGCAAAATATGGTTTAGTGCAGCTTTTACTTTTTTACTTTTGATTTGATCTAGTCTATCCAAGGTAAATAACAGCCCCTGCTAGACTCCCATCATGTCTCTGTAACCCCTGTGACCTGCAACAACAATGTGCTTTGGCTCTTGGCAGGTTCAACCATATCAGTTTGTCCACAGCTGCGGAGACGTTCAGTTCCCAGGTCATTAATGTTGAAGGATTTGTACTTTGTCAACAAACTAACCATGCCTGCTACAAACAAGCCTGTTACAGAACTTCAATAATGTAAGATCCAGCAAAATAGGGACTAGTGGAGAAACACTACTGAGTAAAACAAATCACCTAAAGTCAGTAGACTGACGTTAAAAATGGCTTTAGCGTCGCTCTTATGCCTTTGTTGCAGCACACTCATCTTGAAAAGTTGTTTGGATAGCAAATGTGGTGGTTAATTAGCTTAAGAAATCTTGTGTGCATCCAGCCTGAGGGCAAACCAGAGAATGAAAGAGGTTGTTCTGAGCCAGCCAGCCCTCTGTAAACTCTTATGTAAGGCAGAATCTGCATCCTGTTTCTCTCAGCTACATTATTGATGTAGGCTTCTGTTACCACGCTGAGTGTGCTTGTGTGCGTACGTGCACGTGAACATGTACACCTGTAAGTCACTACCTCTTGCCGAATAGTCTCTCACCTCTGCTGTTCTGTAGAAAGGGTGGTCTCCTCCAGCTGATGTCTTGCCACTTTCACTCCTCCCCTTTCCACCTCTCTGCACGCTCTCTTGTTCTTTCTTCACCTTCTTTTTCCCACTCGTATTAATGTAAGTCCCCTTCCTCCTCCTCCTCCTCCTCCTCCTCCTCCTCTTTCTCTCTCAGGCCTTCATTTCTCACTAACAGATGTTCTCTGCACCATGTGGGAGGGCATTCCTCTTCTCTCCTATGAAAGCTAGAGAAAAAGAAGACTTGAAGTAAAGACGACGGCAACACAACTCCCCAACTCAGCAGTCTCAAAGTAACGCCTGTGTGTCCTGCTTTCCCCAGTAGAGAGGGTGTCAAGTTAAAGATCAGAGTGCTTTTGCCTTTTTATAACACACTGCTCCCAGCGTTACACAGTGTCTGAAAGGTCATGGAAGTTCATACACACATGCGCAAAACATTGCATGACTGAGCAGCCACGATGACTGGAAGTCATATAGAAAAAACACTCACACACACACACAACAGCAGCAAGTGTGAGGGAGGCAGGAAAGCAGATATCTGACTCCTCAGACCTCATGGGTTCTTTAAAAATTCAAACATGCCAAAAGAGCATGGTGGGAGTCCTCCTGCAGGTCAAGAGTGAGGAAGGGATGAGAGGCAGAGGGGAGGGGGGAGAGCGATAGAGAGAGGAGTGAGAGACATGAAAGAACAACAGGAGAGAGATGTTTTTATTCCCCCCCCCCCCCGAGAATGAGAGTAAAGTCTGGCACTCTGTAGAGCTTAAGGGAATTAGGGAAAAAGGCTGTTTATGAGTGACTGAGTAAGTATTTTACATTTCCAACCAAAAACATTGTCCAGAGAGGAAAAAAGGGGACAGTGAACGGGAAGTGGGTTAAATGTGTGTATGTGTCTGAACGTGTGGGGCCATGTACTGACATAGTGGCTGGGCACTGGATGCTGCAGTAAGGTGACCCACTTACACAGAACTCCCCCTCCTGAACACACACACACACACACACACACACACATACACTTACACATGCCTCTGAACACACTCACACCTCACCCGCTGGAGACTGGAGGATGCTTTGGCCCCATTTCAGACAGTAATGTGTTTCAAGAGTTGTGGGAGATGAGGTGGGAGGTGGTGTGTGTGTGTGTGTGTGAGTGTGTGTGTGTGTGTGTGTACGATGGGGGTGAAGAGAGACGTAGCAACAGTACAGAAAAAGATATGGGATTAAGGGATAAAGCAAAGAAAGGAAAACAGATAGAGGTCACTGAGCAGATGTACTGTAGGTAAGATGTATATGGGACGTACACACCAGGTGGCCCTGTGGATCAAAACAAATGAACAGGGAATATGTGGTACCTTGTTAAAGTGTGTGTCTGGGAGCATATTTCCCTCCCAACTAATCTAGTACAGCCATTGACTCTGTGTACCGCCATGACATTCAGCACAAAGGTCAACTCCTCGCTGGTATGCACGAGATAACAGGCCAGACACATCCATTGTCCCCCACAGAAAAACAGTGAGATAATACAAGATAACACCACACAAATGAAGAGGTGATGAACCTGAATTCATTATGCATCCATTTCCTTCATGTATGAATATCTGATTGGCATCCAATGCGGATAGGCGGTTTGCGTGGAGCAATCAGCTCAGTGGGAATTAACTCATTCACAACTTCAGAGGGCTAATAGAAAAGCAGAAAGTGTGAGCAGAACTTAATGGGAAATGTATAATATTACCATCTAGTGGAGAAAATAAATCACAATAGATTTATCTACATAGTTCACTGAGCAGAATATTTCCACCTACCAACAGGAAGCTACAGCACAGGGGGGATATCAACTCAAAATATATTAAAGTCTGTCATCAGTCAGTATCTTTTAAATTGTCTAAATTGCTATAGAAGTGTAATATTTTTAAATACCTTCCTGCGGTGAGGGGGCAGAGCTCTTCAAAGTACATCGTGACAACAGCATGACAGCTAGTGCATATTTAAAAAGAAAGAAATGAAAAAAAAGTGTGAAGCATGACAGGTCCATTACACACGTGATCTTCTGCTTTGATGATCTGATATGTGGACAAGAACTGTCAACTAAAACTATAACTTTCTCTTCTGGTGGGTTTCACTCGACAGGCCTTAGTACTCTTATGTGACAGCTCTCATTAAACATGCTGCTCCCAAACCATTTGAACAAAACACCCACACACAACACTGCCACATCCTCACACTATATAAGGTGATGCTCTGAGGTTGGTCGTGTTTGTAAATTAAAAGTACAGAAAATGAGAAAAGTCATGTAGAAATATTTATAATGAGTGAGCAGGTTCAGTGTGGCGCCTTCTTTCGAGGACATTTTGACACACAGGCTGTAGTGATGATCGACACAAAAGTTGTCTGGTGTGGAAGGATTATAATGGGCTTGGAGACTTAAAACTTATTACAGAAAACTTGTGTTACAAACTGAGGGCATGGAGTTTGAGAGACATCAGCATTTACCAGACAGAGGAAGATGCTAGTGAGCTGCATTATGAGAAATGTAGGGTCCAGAGTTCAGCCCATGTAAGGTACTAAGAGTCAGGATCTCTCAGTGGAGTTCTGTAGAGTTGTGCAAACCATCTTTTGTTTTTAATATTTCATTTCACACAACCAGAGGTTTTAACTGCTGTTGATCAGCCTCACCTGATTAAGGTGTGGCCAGAGGTGTGGTGGGAAGAGTGACAAACATGGTGTCAGTTGGACTGGTATGACCAGATTCATCCTTAAAAGGCAAAAGTCCAACTCCTGTAGAAATGATTTACTATGTAGTGGAACAACTTCAGCATCACTGCACAATTGGAAACAGGGTAGTGTAATGGGTACTACAGTAGGAGATGAGAGGAAAACACTTGGCTGCTGAACTGAATATGGAAATGTAATCAACCATCCAGAGACCATCATATGATTTGTCAGTGGAGCATGAGGTTTGGTGCTGTTGTGGGTCTTCATCAGCGAGAGGGAGAAATGCAAACCACAGGTGAAAATGCTGGTTTAGACAGCGGTGTTTATTATTCAGACATTTAGAATAATTATTCATCATATATCAGATAGCACAGTGTGGAGCTGCACAGGAGGAAGAGGAAACTAAAAAAAAAGAGAAAAAAAAGATTTATTATGAAACAGCACTGGTTCTGATTCATGTGACTGCAAAGTACAAGTCATGCAGGGCCTCAGCCATACAGTAAGTCATGTGAACACAAGCGATAAATGCATTCAAATGTATTAAATCATAATGATCTAGTGTACAGTACAAATGCTTTCTGAGGCCTGAACACGTTTTAATTAATGCAAAGACTTCAATCTGGACCTCAGTAGGTGCCATTTCAAGGGAAACGGGGTAGAAACGCAGTTGTTAGGCCCTAGCAGCAAACCATGTCAAGGTGGAGGGTGTGTACACACATTAATCACAAAAGTCAACACATCAATATTGCAATGTCTGAACATGCAGATAATCTCTGTTTGTTCTGGTGATGAGGCAGGCCACAGGAAGCAGATACACCCTTTGCTTTGCCATAAGACACCACTTCAAGGATTGATCGTATTAATGCCACTTATTATGAAGTCTAACATACTATGATGCTGATGTTAAATGCACTGATATTTTCGTGATGTTCTCAGCAAATATAACATGGGAAATAATGGAGCACTTGGGTGAATGTAACAGCTCCACAGAGCGTTCTTTCCAGTTTCAAGATAACTCCCAGTTACACCATTAGTGCTCTCTCTAGTAAAGCCTCCTGCCATAAGGGACAAACAGATCCAAACAAACCATTAATGTCATAATGTGTGAGGCAGTGTGAGCAGTATCTGACAGGTGGTTCTCTCATTTTGCTGAAATGCTGCATTTTTAATTAATAAAAACACAAATAACTTGATAAAAACTGCCTCTGCTTTATTAATTGGAACAGTTGACTGTTTTAAAATATGTCATGGGATCAATAAAACCTAAAGTGATACTGTAATTTGGGTGATTGCTGCCGCCTGTCGTGTATCTTCTGTATGTTCATTGTGAGTAGAACTTGTGCTATTGTCATTTGGACGCTAGATGTCGCTTTTGAGCAATAAGCAAATACAATAAAAATGTAAAACTCCTCTATCAAAAGTTCTACAAGCAATAATTCTGATGTATACGACTTAATTGACACTACCAACATGATATAAAAGCAGCTAAAAAAGACCACTAGTTACATGTGTTAGTTGTCACAGAGACATACAAATCTGTTCCCTTAATCAGACTATTTAGTTTTATACACCAAATTTAACTAATAATTCATACAAAAACAGCTTTGGCCCATTAACTCCGGAGTCTTTGCAGCAAAATAAAATATGTAGCTAGTTTTCAAGAGAAAACTCATTGATAATCAATGAGGAACATACGGTATACATATAGCTGCCCTTGGATCTGATTTCTACTCATGTCCTCGCTCTCACTAATGGAATTGGTGGTGTCAATCTGATCCCAGGTCGGTGTTCTCTGCGTGCCTCCATGCGGTGACCACGTGTCGGTGTCCGGCCTGCCAGCGGGCCATGTGGAGCAGCAAGATGGCGGCGCGGTGGAAGGGGAAAGACGGGGATTTAAATGCCGGCAACAGCGACTTTCTGGCCAGCAACACTCCCAATGAGGTACCGGTTTAATCATTTTAGTTAATTTGACATCAAAATAGCTGCGTACGAGCGGTTTTCGATGTTTTATAGAAGGCGTTTCGCCGGCGCGCGAGGCCACATGCGGGCATGGCGACACGTGGCTAAAGCAGGGTAGTGTTACTACTGAGGTAGTGGCCAGGCAGTTGGCTGAGCTGGTCGATCTGTCTGCTATTTGGCTCATGTAGCTACGGAAACAGCTTAATGACAAGTTAGTTAATGTCGTTACCTCGTCTTTCATGTTTAGCATAATCTCCACCGTCGAGGACTTGCATGTGAAAGCTGACAGGGAGACCGGCTCATTTCCTCTAAAGTACAAGATGTTCAGATAACGTTAAGGCTGCACCCTCAGCACTGTCCTGCTCACTACACAGTCCACTTTCCTTATGTTTTCTTCAACAATACAAAACAATACTAGCTTAAAACAGGGACTCCCCTGTTTTGCTGTCTCAAGCTTAATTTTGAGTTGTTTCAAGGTAGGCACAGCTACAAACTGCTGTACTGTCCCATAAGAGTGTATTAATGCCTTGTTACAGTAGTAGAGGCCCAGAGAGCTCTTGTTTTAACTTCCCAGAGTCAGAGATGGTGTGCAGGTTGTGACCCGCCACTTGTCCCCTCAATCCTCCTACTTACTTGCATACGTTTGTCCTAATAAATCCTTGGTAGAGTGAGACACTGCTCTTTGACAGGCAACATGTCCTTGTCCATGTTTATGAATTAAGCCACAGAGATAGTGAAAGACTATATTGACATATGTTCAGATATGTTTTTCAGTTGTTTTCGATTTTGTAGAGCTGAAATGATTACTTGATTAAGCAATTAGTTGAGTGACAGAAAATGAACAGGCAATCAATTTGTTGGAATAGCCAGAAATGAACTGGTTCCAGCTTCTCGAATGTTGGTGTTCGTAGTCGTCAATGATAGTAAACTAAATATCTCTGGTTTTGTACTGATGAACTTTTTACAAACTGCATCAGCATTTTTCAGTATTTTCTGACATTTTATAGACCAAATGATTAATCAAGGAAGTCGTTAGTTAATAGATTACAGCTACAGCTCGACAGTTTTATTTTTTTTGTCATTCTAATTTACAGATTAGGCTCCCTATTGATATATTTATTTAGCTCATTGCTTGATAAGCATGGATTAAGCATCAGCTCTGCCTCACTGTTTTTTGCAGCCGTATCTGAAGCATTGTCAAAAATTCAGAATTGGATCTTCCTGTTTATGCTGAGAAAGTTCATTTCGAGCTTGTTGCGTCCTGTCTCTCAGCCTCTGGTCACACCCAGAGGAAGGAGTGCATTGTGAACTTGCAGGACGAAGGAATAGATCGGGTGTGATTGAATATTTGTGTGTTTGTGTCTCTGCAGTTGGTCCTGAGTCGACATGATGTGGAAGGTGTGGCGATGGACACACAGTCCTGCATGGATCACTCAATCCTGGCCCTTTTTGAAGACTCCACCGTCGCATCGGAGGTCAGAGTTAAAGCAGATCACCACAGTAAACCATTGGGAGGAGCATTTCTGGGAGTAGCCCGGGACTGTGGCCTTTGTGCATTAGATGTTTAAAAGATGACGCCTTTTATTCACATATCTCTCAACACAAATTATGAATTTGGCGTATAAATCAATAAATACATCTGGATTCTGGTGCCCCTTTTCAGGATAAGAGTGGAGTGGAGGAAGAGAGCGAGACCCTGCTGTCGGCCCTGACTGAGATGCTGGACAGTGTGGAGGATGACGACGGGACTCCCTTCGACACCCTGCCAGACACCAAGCTCCTCACCCACCCGGAGTGCAGGGACAACTCAGTGGTGGGTGCACACTCAGGAGCAAGAAACGCAAGCCTAAAATAACTTATTTGGAAATGATAATTAAATTCAATTGTATTAACCAAAACCCAGTCCATTGCGTTGCAGCGGTACTTACTGCGGTAGCCATGAAACTGATAAGACTCACCAACCATCTCATGGTGATAACATGCATTTGGCTGATAGAAAGCTGCTTTATCAGGACTTAGATTTTACATGATAGCTTAGATGAAGGTGAGCTACATACCTTGAAAAACTGAACTGAACATGCATGAACACAATAGTGAATTACCTACAGAATAGACTTGTATAAAATATGTCTCATTATTAACAAAAGATCAGACTCTCAAGATTGAACTGTTTTCTCTCTTTTCTTTAGGAACCACCACTTGCTGACAGACTGAGACCAAAGTCCAAATCACCAAATGTAACATTCACAATTAAGATAGAAGGAGAAAAGGAAGACGAGAGCAAAATAGAGAGAAGCAGCCCGCTACAGCTCTTCAGACAACAGAGTCAAACATTGTTTCACTCCAAAAATAAGAAAGCAGAGGCTGAAGTCGCAGTCTTCACCTCCACGTCTCTCGTCAACCTGGTGAAGATCATGCACCCTTACTGCTTAAGGCTGCATGTGGAAGAGGAGGGGGATAAACAGAGGAGAAAGCACACATTATTCTCTCAGGAAGAGGTGTGGAAGTATGAGAGACCCAATGAAGAGTGTGATGAAGAGATAAATGTTGTGTCTGATGACGAGGTAACTGTGAAAGAGACAAAGGAGGAAGAAGAGGGAAATGAAAAGAGTGGTGGCAAACTCTTGAAGAGTGTGTTGCTGAATGGAAACTTGTCCAGAGCTCCACCATCCAGAGCGAAGAAGAGGGTGAGCTTTGGCCACGTTCAAGTGGCTTCATTTGATGAAACAGTGGAAAAGGGATTAAACCAGAAGAACCTAACAAGTGGGCACACAAGTAAAACTGTGTCGGTTCCACTGAACAGCACAGAAGCACTTGAAAATGCAGCTGGCTCAGCACCTGAAGCCCAGACACCATCCTCTGAAGTGAACAGTGATGAGACTGAGGTTCTGCCACCTAGAGGGGAGGCAAAGGCCAAGTCACTCAGCCTCCAACAGTACAGACAGCTGCGCCAAAAGAGACAGCCCCTGGTGGAGAAACAGAGGAACTACACCACTAAGTGGCCTTCTGTTTCTGAGCCCCCCATGGAGCTGACCCCCATCCTCTGTTTGCAGGGACAAAGACAAAACAGCTGTGGACCAAAGACGGCACACCATCATCCACGTGGTAGAAGAAGTGGTGCTGATCAGCTCCAGAGATCTCCACCTCCTGGTTACAAGACCCACCGCACCTCTGCTCCGCCCGGGCCTCACCCCTCAGAGGCCAAACCACCCACTCATCTACATCGCAGCGTATTAAAGCGGCCAAGGAGTGATGCTAGTCCGCTGCCAGACGTCACGGCTAACACAAATGTTGTTGCGCCAGAAAGTAAAATGAGTCCAGTAAAGAAACCAACACTGCTCAGTAGTGATCCCCCAAATCCTGTCCTCCTCCCCCTTCCAGTTATCCAAACATCGTCACCATCCTCTGACCACTCCTCATCAGAGTCCAAAGTGGAGTTCCTCAACAGAGACTCCAACCTTGACAGCACCAGGCACTTTCAAGAAATCCAAAATGAATCCTCAGGCACATCTCTTCAAAGACAGCCGTCCTCCTCCTCAGGGCCAAAGTCCGAGGTGTCGTTACTAAAGCAGCACAGCACCGCCTTGTTTCAGGAAATTAAAAACACATGTACTGAGATAGCTTCAGGTGTCTCCTCTAGATCTCCAGCACTGTGTCCAACCACAACACAAATCGAATCCTCCTCAGAGTGCAAGAAACGACAGACTCAAAAATGCAGTCCGACCCCGATGACAGAAACCAAGCTGGATCCAAAGTCTTCTCTGTCACCAAGTCCAGATACAATGAGGCAAACAATGTGTCCTTCCAGTCAGCCACCGTCTCCCATACTAGTAAAGGAGACATTGCCAGAGGTTCCTCCCAGTAAATCCCCGGCTGAGAAACCATCGCCTGCCCTTCAGTTTGGCTGTAGAGTGCAGAGTGCTACAGCTGACTCAGGTAAACTGTTGAGATGCAATGAAGGCGCTAAAGCTCTGTTTCTTTAAGTGATATATTGAGTTTCCTGTGACTATGCTAAGAATAAGAGGAGAAATAAACAGCATCTTCCAAAGTAATCTTTTCATGTCTGTTTGTTCTTCTACTTCAGGAATTGAAGCGCCTGATCTGACCAGCCTACTGGAGCAGTTTGAGGAAACACAAGGTGAGTGAAGAGATCACTGAGAACACTCTATTGTGGATGCTCTTGTCCGGTCTTGTGTAACCTCTTTTTATTCTTCCTCCTCCAGCTAAAGAGGAGGGAGTGTGTGAGCCTAAACTTGTTAGTGCTACTTCACCTTCAAACCTACAAACAGATGGACACTTGGACTTGGACAGAGCTCAGCCTGTAGGAACAGAAAGAACCTCCAGATTAGTACTGACGCCCCCCGTGGAACCACTTAAACCTCTAAGCACTTCAGAATCACCTGGGACTCCAAAAACCCTCAGGAATTCACCACATCTTCAAACGTCGGAAGGTGTGGACATCCCAGAGCCCCTCGGCACTGACATCATCCTCAGCACTCAACCAGATCTACCAGCAAGACGCAAACATCCTCCATCCAAAGCCATTCAGATAATCGACCCCCGTCCTCTACCGTCCAAGAAGACTCACACCAACCTCCCGGAGTTCCCCGCTGCTCATACCTCTGCTCACTTGTACTCATCTGTATCCTCCGATCACGATTACTGCGGGCCTTTAGACCGTTCACTTACAAGTGCTATTCAGCGTAGCAGAGCCTCCAAACTCAAGGATATTTCAAAAAGCGCTGATGAATTGCAGGTGACCACCCACGACTCAAGTGCTGAATGCAACAAACAGACCTCCATCATGGCTGTCAATGACGCTGCCAAGTCTGTGACGCAGCATCTCTCTGAGCAACCCAGGACCAGATCAGAGACAAACCCCTCCACAGACAAAGTCCTGTCGCTCTCAGACAGTGCTGCCACAGAGCAAGACTGTGTTGGTGCAGCTGGAGACCAGACAGCCCCGTGCACCCTCCCTACACCCCCTCCCAGCCCTCCTGTCAGAGGGAGGGAGAAAAGGAGATATCGGAGAAGATCTCCTCGTTCTGACTCCAGCTGCAGCTCTTGTTCCGACTCCTCGTCGTCATCCTCCAGCTCTGCATCTCCCTCTCCAAAAAGACAAAAGTAATCATCTTCAGTTATTCATGTTCAGTATGAGTCTTTATTTGTCCTCTCTGTGCATCACTTCTGATTTTCAATTTGTCTGTCTTGCAGGCACCGTCACAAGCGTTCAGAGAGCAGCTCATGTTCGTCGTCGTCCTCCTCCTCCTCTCGCTCCATTTCCCGCTCCCCACCTCGGCGCTACAGGTGGTCTTACTCTAGATCGAGATGCAGCAGGTCGAGATCCAGATCTTGGTCCCAGTCTAGGTCTCCATCCAGATCCCGATCACCGTCCCCGCGGGTTCGCCGTCGGCAGTGGGGAGATGTTTACAGGTCAGTTAATGTTGGAGTTTTCCATGTAGACGTTTGATAAAAGGAAAATTAAATGAAGGCGTTCCTTTAAATGTCAGTTATCCCGGTGTCTCTCTCTGACTTTACTGAGTGTCATCTCTGCCTTCCTCTCATCCCAACTCATCATCCCTGCAGCAGCAGAGAGTCCAGGAAGCTCAGGAGAGAGCATGAGATGAGGATTCAGAAACTTAAAGCCATAGTGAGTAAAGGATTACTGACACGTCAGCTGATGCATTTGTGGTTTCTTGGTTGAGTAATGAGTGGTGAGAAATTATAAAACTCCTCTCATGCAGGACGAGCGCAGGGTGGTGTATGTCGGCCACATCTGCAGGTCTATGACGCACGATGAACTGAGGGAGCGCTTCACCCAATTTGGAGAAGTAGAATGCGTGTCGCTTCACTTTCGAGATAGAGGGTGAGTAATTAAAATGATGTCTTAACGTGTTTATTGCCTTTACAGTGTTTTATGCACCATTAATCTGTATCGATCAGTATTAAAATCCTGCACCTTTGCTTCCCATAGTGACCACTACGGCTTTGTCACGTTCTACAACATGGAAGATGCTTTTGCAGCCATCGATAACGGCGGCAAACTACGGAAGCCCGACGAGCTGCCGTTTGACATCTGCTTTGGTGGAAGAAGACAGTTCTGTAATTCTCACTACGCTGACCTAGGTGAGACTCAAAACCACAAAGTCAAGTGCATCGCTATAGTGAGGGCGAACATTAGCCCTTGTTTAAGTTGAACTATTTATAGTTTTTCTCTTTGCATACCCTGTCATAGCCTGTTGTTTTTGCAAGCTGCACCGTAGAAACCATAATATAATATTCCTGGTAGAATGTGAATTAACTGATTCAATCATTAGCCAAGTTTCCATCCAAATGT
Source organism: Macquaria ambigua (assembly GCA_008360985.2). NCBI lineage: Eukaryota > Metazoa > Chordata > Actinopteri > Centrarchiformes > Percichthyidae > Macquaria > Macquaria ambigua. The sequence continues at coordinate 125,965 of VMKM01000985.1, forward strand.
AGCGCAAATTCTAAACAAATTTCCAAAACTAAATGCAAATTAATGCGTCTTTCCATCCACTATTGTTATGTCAATATTAGGAGTTAAACAGGAGTTAAACAGTTTGTGGCTCCGACCCCTCTACCTGCTCCTGATGATGGTTTGAAAGTTTGAAACAGGGCCTCTGTCGTTTTTGTGTATCTGGACATTGTAAGTTTCACAGTGTTTATTGCAGGGCTACTGTGTCAGTTACTTTGTATTTTTAATGTGAACATTGTGAAGTCATCGAACATAACAGTGAGCCTGTAAACACCCCTCTCTTCTTAGATGCAAACAAAGATGCAGATGCGGACCCGTCTCCTGCCAAGAGCCGGTTTGAGGACCTTGACTTTGATTCGTTGCTGAAACAGGCCCAGAGAGGATTAAAGAGGTAGCAGAGCTGTGTGGGAGGACAAGAACACCAAGTGTGCCACACACCATGTGGCAGAGATGAAAACAACCTCAGAGCCTTATGCTCGCACTTATGTAGCAAACTTTTGCATGTTTTTTTTTTTTTTTATCTTTTCACTCTAATATGCATGCAGGTTTTGATGTGTACAGTTAATATGTACAAATGTGTAGCACTCTTAATCTGATAACATGTTATTAGTGGAACCCACTAAAGATTTCTTTTGCATTCCATAACACTGATGAAGTTTTTTATATTTGTATATAATAAATAAAAGCTGTTTAATGTGTTTCCTGATGAACTTTATTTCAACTTTATTTGCTTTATTTTAAATCCAAAAGAACCATACCAGTAAAGTTATACCAGTGAGCCAGCATGCACACAGTGCCAACGGACTGATTTCACTATTAATGTTATTAGTTACGTCTATGTTTGACAGGTCAAACTGTTCACTGCCACAGTACAAGTCTGACCTACAAGCCAGTCTAAATCTCACCATCTCTAGTTTTCTAATTGTAAATCCTCACAATGACCTTGAATCAGGTTTCTGCTTTCAGCTCTGTGTCTTGCTGGTTCCCACGTGTTTCAGTTTCTTATAAAAGTTCCTGTGGTTTTGCTGACTTAGAATGTTACAAGATAAAATCCAATTTGTTCTGCAGGTCCTTAATCTTAACTCCAGTCTCATATACTTTTAAATCTAAATTGTCTCTCTCTTGACACATCAGCTCAAAGCCTGTTTTTATCTGCTGCCCTCAGATCCTCGGCAGCCTCATTCCCATCTTTTAAGGAGTCAGCAACTTTATTAACGCTCACCACACGCCCTGTCAAATATCAAAGCAGTGACATAAAATGTGGATTTAACTTGGGCATATCCAACATTTCATCAGATTGTTCTGCCTCAGATAACTTTGTTAGGCTATGCTTTAACTTCTCTGCTCTTTCAATAGACCTTTCTCGTGGCAGACATAATGAATTGGCAAACACAGGTGTAACTAATAACATTAATTATAAATGTACTCCCGCCCTATTGTGTCCCCACTGGCTCATTGTCATGGCTTCCTAGCACATCTAAATGGGACAGCCATTGTTAATGTTATTAATTACACCTGTGCCTTTCCTGCAACGGTGTATTAAAATGTCTCCACATCTACACGTAATCTCTCACATTCCCTGAACTCTTTGCTGGAGGTCATCACTATGCCACTTGATCATGTAATTATGATTTTAGCTCTTCCAAACAGTGATTGCAGTGATCTATGGTTGGTATGAGGTTCAAGATAAGCCACGCAATAAGTACAGTTTTCATATAAAGTCCCCCTCCACTCAAAAGTGTGTTTAGCTTCTTGTTGCTTCACTCGGATGTTTGAGCTTCACTGTTTGACACCATGAAGCTTTTTCACATGGGGGAAAGTTTCTCTGTGCTTGCCTTAAATCTCAGTTTAACACGTGGACATAAAAGCAAGATTTTGTGACATCACAACTAGTTTGGAGGCAATCATGGTCCAATATTAAGTTTAAACTTGAAGCCTCCAGTGCACACACACTGAGAATAGCATTTTCATAGATTTAGTTTTTTTCAATAAGGGAGAAAGAGTAGATCCAGGTGATTAAACATTTTTGTGGGGGGAAAAACCCATATTGGATACAAATTATTATTTTATGTGTCTTTAAACATGTCTGGAGGGGATCTTTCAGCTGATAATGTTCAGGTTTTTTTAGGCATTAGCAAATTGTGCATAGTTGTAACTAACATCAACAATGCTACAGATCCATACTTCATCCCTTGTAAAATGGTGATTGATCAGGCCTCTGTAAGCTGACACATAGGCCTAATTAGTATCCAACTGAATAATGTGTGTGGCCGCTTTTACATCAGTCACTGTCTAAATTTCTGGTGAGTATCAGTCACAAATACTTCCAAAAAGCAGGAGGACATGTGCCATACTCATATGGAAACTTTAAAAAGATGAACTGTTTTCACATGGACTGTACACCCTCAGCGACATAAACACTATCTTATACGACACTACTGAATAACTGGCAGTTAAAAATGTATTTGCTGCAGAGCTATGAAAGTCAAGTGTTGCCGTTATTTTGACAGCGCCCTTCGTGTGTTCAGGTGACCTGTCCCTTTAAGCCACAGGGACACTGTCCCTTTAAGACGTTCACCTGGTAGCCAGACGCGCTCAGTCAACGTCATAGTCAACGTGCGTCTCTATCTGAGGTGAATTTCAGTCATCACAAAACAAGAGCTGCTTTCCTTATTCGCTCCGACTATTTACAACTTTAGACTTTAAACCGACTGGTCTGCGCAGGCGTGAGAGGACGGAGCAGTGAAAGTGAGTCAAATTAAAGGCCGGCATACAGAGTCATGAGTGACAGTATTGCTGTGTCAGTGCTGGAGCTTCTGTCTGAGCGTTAGTAAGCGAAGACTGAGAGAGACACGACAACTCAACCCAACAGTAAACCATGTCGAAACCGGGCAGTGCCAGGGGGCCATCCCAGACTGGGACGAGGCGGTTCATCAGTGGAGTAGTGGAAGGTGAGCAGACAGATCCCATTGTTGATCATGTTGGAGTAACGTTACAGCTCTTCAGTCAGGATGTAAACATGCAAATTAAACTGCAAGCTAACAGGATGCACTTCTGATACGTTTTGAGGAAATGCAGTCAGGATATCAGTCATGTATTGATCACTTCTGGTAAGATGACATCATTTGGTGCATAAATTGACCTTTGGTTAACGCAGGTTTTTATGGGCGGCCGTGGACTATGGAGCAAAGAACAGATCTGTTTAAAAGGTATGTGGCCTCTAAGTAAGCTTACAACTCCCTCTATGAAGAAGTGCAGGAACATAATTGAAAATGGTTGAATACATTTTTAAAAATAGTCACATGAAAACAGAGCCTCCTGTCCCATACTGGTTTTTATGTCTACCTTTATTTGGGTCCAAGGAATAAGGTTAACAACACTGAACAAACAATATTTGTTGTCTATGTTATATTTACTTTGATCAGTCATGTTCACCCTTTAAACCCTTTAAAAAACCCATAACGACCTACTGTACTCACTATCATTCATCATATAACAACTGACATACTACTTGATGCGATTGTTCATCGCTGGTGTTTCACAGAGAACAGAAGTGGGGTTTGAACACGTACCTGTACGCCCCCAAGGATGACTACAAACACAGGATGTACTGGAGGGACCTGTACTCTGCTGAGGAGGCAGGTGAGTTTCAGCCCGTCACATGATCTCCTTGTTCATCATCAAATCACAAATCTCATCTGTCTCTTGGAACTGGAGAGTGGCCTGAGACCAGCCAATAACCAACCATGCACAGGACTGTCAGACAGCCTCTGAGCTGGATAATGAATCTCTTTACTTGTCAAAGAACCCAAAATGGGGATGACTTTTTCTCTTTGGTTAGTGCAGTTCAAAGTCTAAAATGACTGGCTGTCTTCCTGGGTATCAATATTTTCACCCATAATGTCATCTGGGATAGATTTCTGCTCCCTCATGCATTCATATCACATGAAGGATATTTTTAAATGTAACATTTTTTATCAGAAATGCTCAAAGATAGACTAAATGTATTAAATAGCTGTGTTTTGGTGCAAAAACATCCTAACAAAGGTTGCAGTTATTTAAAATATTTAATATGTTTAGACTGCTTTTCATTCAGACCCCTAAATTTGAAAATATCCTTCATACTTAATTGCGTCAAAGGGACCCACATGTATGTAAAATACACTGTGGTCGCTAATCTTCCTGAGAGATTAAAAAAAAAGTCTGAAGCTAAAAATAACTGAACCTGTATTCAAATCATGTAGTACACGTTGGTGTCAGGGTCCCAAACTGAACCAAAAAACAAAATAAAACACAAAAAAACAAATGATGTGGTCATTTGTAAACCGTAGTTATTTCTCATTTTGTATCAGTGTCATACCAAAGTCCCGTTCTGAGTCATCATTGTTTAATTGCTCAGTTTGGAGCCTCTCCTTTGTTAGTTGGATGCATCTTATCAGTAATGTTACATACTGATGATTCGAAGTTTGACCTATTAAAACTATCATGTCTCTGATGACTCCAAGTGCGTGTCAAAACAGACTATCAGTGGATTTTGGGCCATCACACATTATATGTGTACCTTTTTTGTATGAATTGCAGGCCTAATGATGTTGAACATGGTGAGAACAAAACGGCTGATTTGAAGTTTGCGTGTTGTTTTCATGATCAGACACCACTTGAGAATCTGGGCATGAAAAAGCATGTGGGTCCATGGTGGTTGAGAGCTGTTGATTGGTTAGCAATGCTCAATGCCCATCAATCCAAACTGGGAACTTGTGCATCATTTACTTCCCATTAAACAGCGTTTACTGAGGATATTTCTGTACCTGGGAGAACAGTATATTTTTATAAGATTTCTTTTCTCATCTCTTATTCTTTCCCCAGAGCAACTCATCGCCCTGATATCAGCAGCTAAACAGCACAACGTGGAGTTCATCTATGCAATCTCTCCCGGCCTGGATGTTACTTTTTCCAACCCCAAAGAGGTCGCTGCCCTGAAGAGGAAACTGGATCAGGTAGGACTTTGTAATGCAGAGATGAAGGGTGGAGCAGGAGAGATCATTTAATCTCAGCTGTATGCAGCTTTATGGCTCTCTGAGGGTTTGTTTTGGACACCACATTACTTTATATGAAACATGCAGCAGTAAAATAGAAGCGTTTGATAAACTGCAAGTAGGTCAACGGGCACCTGATGGCACCAACACTGCTGCAGGTACTGGGTTTAATTCCTGGTGGAATAACCCTTGTGAGGATTTTGGAAAAAAAGTCTCTAGCAAACATGTATCTGTTGAATTGTGTACATTTTAAAGCTGCTTTTGTTTTCAAGTTGAACTTTATTATCCAAAAAGGAAATTCACTTAGCTGGGAGTGAGAAAAACAAAATGATCTTAAGATCTCCAAACCTCAAGCTGTCCTCTTTCTCCCTCAGGTGAGGGAGTTTGGCTGCAGGTCCTTCTCTTTACTGTTTGATGACATCGAGACTGAGATGTGTCCAGCTGATAAGCAGGCCTTCAGCTCCTTCGCCCACGCTCAGGTGGCCATCACTAATGCAGTGTACCAGCACCTGGGAGAACCTGAGACCTTCCTCTTCTGTCCTACAGGTCAGGCAGTGTGGGTGCATAAAGCTGCTACTAAAAGAACGAGCCTGCTGCAGGTGTTCCTGTGAAATGTTTCACTGAGAGTTTTAAGCAGTAAACACTGTGTGATGCCCCTGTTTTACATGATAAGCTCAGTTTTTTTCATCCGCCCCACTTGTTCTGTCCCTGTAACTCCAGATTACTGTGCTGCATTCTGTACTCCCAATGTGTCCCAGTCCTCTTACCTGCACACTGTGGGAGAGAAGCTGCTGCCTGGGATAGACATACTGTGGACTGGTGAGGCTGCACTGAACCAGGATCTCACTGAACCTGTGCTGATGTGTTTTTACTCCACAGAGTACAGTTTTATAACACATTGTTTTTTGCACCCTCTCTCTCTCTTAATTTGTGTTACTTAGGTCCCAAAGTGGTATCCCACAAAATTTCTGTTGAGTCCATAGAAGAGGTGTCCTCGGTCCTGAAGAGGGCACCAGTCATCTGGGACAATATCCACGCAAACGACTATGACCCCCAAAGGCTTTTCCTCGGACCCTTTAAGGTTCATTTTTACAAGACTGTGTTAAAATGATTTCAGATGTCTGCGTGTGCTCCAGTCTGACCCCGGGATCTGTCTGCTGAAGTAATGACCACGATCTTTTCCTATTAGGATCGTCCCACCGAGCTGATTCCCAAACTGAGAGGAGTGCTCACCAACCCCAACTGTGAATTCTACCCAAACTTTGTGGCCATCCACACTTTGGCTACATGGTGCAAAGCAACCGCTGATGGAGGACAGAGGGATGTGGAAATGGGTGAGTGTTTTTGTATCCATCAGCTTTGGCATACACGCAGACAATCCCAGCTCAAAATCTGACTCTGCTTTTACAATACAGCAATTTAACTGTTCATAATGCTTGTGGGGAACGAGCAGAGGTCTGTCCTACTGGCATGGATTATTGTCCCAAAGCATAAGATAAGCTCTTAGATTGATGGGTGCATTTCCCCCACTCTTCCCTTAATCACTTAAATGCATCAACAAAACAGGATTACGTAACTGAAAAAAAAAAGCCATCTAGCTCGTGCAAGTTTCAAGTCTGAAAGCTGATTTTTGTATACTAGACTAACCTGAACAGACCTGTGGCTGCTTGAAATGTAGCATCTTTAGATCTACTTTCTTTCTTCATCTTTCAAACTCCAGACTTTTCTTGAGACACATTGTTGGTGAAAATTTGCAAGGAAAATTTGACTGACAGATCGCTCTTTTGACTTTCTGACGGATCATTTGAATCATCTCGTTTTGGATGGCAACTCTGACATTAAACTGTCTGTTTCAGGGTTGTCTGTTCAAACACACTGGACATGAAAGTTGTTAATTTAATGTTACAGTGATATTTTTAACTTGTGAGTGATCTGTGTTTTGTCAATTAGAAATCAATCACTTAGAAAATCAATAAAACACAGTTTGTCCAGAGGTGATAGTGACATAACCAGATGGAGTCATAGGAGCAGAAGAATAGTGAATTATTTGAGGAAAATATTTTTGCTGAAGATTAACCGTAGCACTGATGTGATATTACTTTGGCCTTTTAACACTGGACTAGTACATTTAATAGCCCCCTGACCTCTGATATTTCCCTTATATTTCCCCTTCAGACTAAAAAAACAGATTATTCAACTCAAGATAGCATTTTTTATGGTTGCTCGTTACATCAAATTGAGCCAGAAATATATGATATTGTTGAGAACACTGGGATCCTGACTTTAAAATAAAGTCCTGTGCCCAAAGCAACATGGATTTGTGGAGTCTGTGCATTGTCTCACTGTCTCTGACCTCCATCACCAGGTGACGAGGAGCAGGACCCCTGCTACAGCCCCCAGAGAGCCCTGACCCTGGCCCTCACTGACTGGCTGCAGGAGTTTCTGAGCACCGATCAACCTGGAGGTAGAGAATCACTTTTCATTAAACAGCAAACCGTTTAAGATATCAAAAGCCAGAGATGGGGTGGGTATCAGACTATTCATCCTTCCGGGCCCTTGTCGTCCTCCAGCTCACCTAAAGAAAGAGTCGTCAGATGAGGAGCCCATGCAGACAGACATGGGAGAGAGCTCCTATGTTCCTGGACCTGGGGAGAACCCGCTGTACACAGCAGAGCCCCTGACCCTGGATGACCTGAAGCTGCTGTCCGAACTCTTCTACCTGCCGTACGAACACGGGCCGACAGCCAGGACCATGCTGCAGGAGCTGGACTGGCTCAAGAACCACAGTCCGGCCGCCCTTGCAGGGACAGACAAGGTGGTGTTGTGTGTTTATACTTTTTCAAAAGTGAATAATGCTCTTCATCCAGTACATTTATGCTTAAACACTGTTTTTCAGACAGCAGAGTGGTGCTCGAGAGCGCAGCAGTTTGATGACATGTGCCAGGCGGTGGTGCAGATGTTCAATCGTCTGTCAAATGCCCCAAACCGCAGGATTCTGTACGACCTCTACAACTACATCTGTGACATCAAGAGTGGGGTCGGTCTGGCTCGAGCCTACGTGAAAACACTAGGTGGGAAAATCAGAATCTTCTAATCATGATCAATCTACACGGGCTGGTATGTAAAGGATACAGTATGTTGGTGAAAAGCTGCTGTTAAAGGAGAAAAATATCTCTTATTTCTCCTACACCCAGCTATTTGGATGATTTTTAGGGAGTGATTAAGGCTGAAGACACACAGGACTCGGTTGCGTCCTGTTTATTTTCAATGGGGAGCAGCGGGAAAGAAAAGTAAAATCAGAGAACTTTGTTCGCAAGTAGTGAAAAATCACTGCAAAGAAACCAATCACACCAGGGGTCTACTGTGTATTTTCATCACTATTGATATTTGTTCCTAGTTCCACTACATGTTATGATGCAGAAGAAAGCTGTCATCCTGAATACCCCAACATAAGTGTCGATTATAGCAGTAATCCAAGAGAAAGATGTAATAATGTGCAAAGTAATGATGCATTCAAACATATAAGCTGTAACCCTAAACTCCCTGTTTAAATCTGCACCATCTATTTCAGTGATTTATGAAATGAGTTCCACTATAACCTATAAAGAACAAGCAGCAAGTTGCATTAGTTTATATCAGCATATCCTTGGTGACACTTCTGCAGATAAATGGCTACACAAACCATGGAAGTATTACAGTATTATGTTGAAGGCGGAATTACATATGACGTTGCTCATTTTTAACCACATTTATAACAAATTTTAATCCATAAAAGATGACCTACTTGAGCTTCAAATGTTTTGTTGTGTTTGGTTTCCATAGGTGGGCAGGGTCAGCCCTCAGCCCAGCAAATGAACGATGATCCTGAACCCTGGGGCTTCAGAGGAGGCCTCTCTGGAGAGTTCCAGGTAACTTAATGAGTGCATTGTCTGAAGACAGACTTCATATTCATATTCATATTAAATCCGCCATTTTCCCCATTAAGGGTACAGTGATAGCTGTCATTAATAGGACATGGTGTTGTTATCTCAATCATTTTCAGTATCGGTCTACATGAATATGAATTTGTAATTTGTACTTGCAGAGAATGCTGCCTTGCCATGGAAACAGGGACCTGTTCAGACACCCTCCCATGACAGCGGTTTACTGCATACGGCCGTACTGCCCCGAGGACAAGGTTAGGATGGCAGATCCTCAGACACTGTGATACATTTTTGTTGGACTTCAGTAGTGATGCTACACAGTATTGTTTTGTATCCTAGATGGAGGTGCAAAGGATTTTCAGGGAGATGCAGAGAGCGGGAGAGGGCAAAGTCCCCCTTATGACGCAGCCTCCACTTATCTGTGACGGGTAACAAAGAGTCTAATTTCTCTCTGGAGTATTTATGCTTTCATACCTCAATTAACATTCCCTCTGCTGCACCGCAGCCTGTCGGCAGGTGAAGTCTCCCCTTCCCCTCAGTGTGCTCTCGTACTGGAGGATGACATTGGTATGTGTGGTTATGCCCTGGCGCTCACTGCCGCCAAACCGGCCGCCGCCAAGATTCAGGTGATCAAATGCAATATCTAATCGTTCTCCAGAATACCAGAAGATAAAATGCAGTATTACAATTAGTGTTTTATTTGATCTCTTACCTCTAGAGGGCAGTAAGTGATTCAGTGTTCGAGGACTTCCCCTCCCTGGTTACCATACAAGTGCTGCCCCGGGTCACTGATCCCTCTCCGGCCAAGCGTATGATTGGTCGGCTGTTGTCCTCCATCAGGAGCAGTGGTAGGTCAAGACCTTGCACAATGCCTTTGATAATTCTTAGATGCGCCTCATGGAACCGGCCTGCAACTAATTGACAAACTGAGATTTAACAGGCTGCATATTCTCCACAAGGAGGAGCTGTTCAGTCATTGTCACTGCAGCTCTACTCCTGCCAGCCCCCCCTGCCATTTGTAAAGAGGAACATTCACAGCAGCATCAGTTTATTCCTGCAGATGTAGACATGTTGATGTTGCCAGGCAAGGGATTTAATAATTCCTGTAATTTAAATATTAGTGCCATCTGAGAGTTGAAGCTACAATTTTTTCTTTTTTCAAATACAATCCATGCAGGAAGACAGTCTTTCTCTCTCCAAAATAACTAGGAGGACAAGGGACATACGATGGCACACACTCCTCTTACCAGTATTCAGCAGAAAATATGCTTCACTTTATGACACTGCAGTTGTAGTGGTCATGACTTGCAGATGGCACAAGCGCAGTTCTAAATCTGCAGGCACTAAGCTGTGCAATGATAATGTTGGCTGTTTTGGGAGCATCACCAACGCTGCATGACTTTGTCCCAATATCAATCAATTCCATTTTAAGACATAATCCTCCTCCTTTTCTAGGACTTTAGAGAATAAAGACTGAATCCCAAACACTGTCTTTGTTTCCTTTTCCATAACTTTTAAGGTTCCAGAGGAGTGCTCTGTGAGCTGAGGCAGAGCGATCGGCGGATGCTCGACTTTTACACTAAACTGGGCTCCTTCAAACCCATAAAAATTGCCGGTCTACCTCAAGACATCATTGCCATGGGAACAAGCCTGTGAACAACATCAGTCACAAGGATTTTCCTCAGGTTTGAAATGTTTTGAGATACAACTGTTGTGTGAATAATTGCTAACTTTGCAGCTTGTCAAACTGAAATCAGTCATCATTTTCAATCAGTTAAGATCATTATTTGTGTAATTTAGTAGCCATCATCATTTGCCAGTGTCCTTCTATAAAGTTGTAACATTAGTCAGGAAATGCTTAATGAAAGCTGTATAACAAAGAACTGTTTAATAATGAAATTTTGTAAAAATAAAAATGTTTTAGATAAAATTGTTTTAACCCAGCACAATAAAAATGTTGACAATATGTATACAACCATAAGTTTCTGATTTGTTGCATTAAAAACAAGACATAACAAAACATTCAAACAAGAGTAGATGTTTTAATTGTTTGTGTTTTGAGAGGATACAAAAGGAATATAAGAATGATTAATCTCTAAATAAAATAGCTGGTGAGCCAACATTTGAGGTGGACCTGCTCAGAAAAGCTTAAGTAGTTTATGAAGCAGAAGTTGATATGCATCAAGAGACTTCAGTGTGTCTAAACAAGTAAGATAAAACACAAAGCAATGAGTTAAGTTTAACATTTCAAGTAATTTAAGGACATTCATTTCTATTTTTTTTTTAAATGTTTTATCCTGTTTCACCTTGTTCCCCTGAGTGTCTGACCAGCAGAGTTTGGCTGCAGGAGAGGAGATCCACATTACCTGGTGTTTGATAGACTTGAGATACAATTTTTTTTTTTACCCAGACTCCTCTGTAATATCAGTAGTGTCATAAAATCATGATGTTTAGATAAAAGTATCAATCTACCAGCCTTTAAAACAATAAAAATCTTATTTTTTTTGTGTGTGTGTGTCCCCTTGTGGTGTGGCATTCTCCTACCCTTTTACTTTCTCTTGCTCCTCTCAATGATCATACTAAATAATTATGAAATGTAGAACTTTGGGTCAGACGACATTATTGCACAATAGAACTGAGAGGGGAATGTAATATTTAGGACTCAAAACAACAGAGTTGCATGTATACAGTTCACTTCTTAGTCTTCTAAACCATGGAGGACCCCCTGCAGATTTTGCCTTCAGGAACATGTGCACCTTCAGCCCTGTCCTTATCAAATAAACTCCAGCCCTTCGTACTTCACATCCCCTATCTTTGTCTCGGGCATCAGCACCCGACCGTCTAGCGTAAATGCAATGATGTAGGTGGCAATCCTGCCTGCATCCTCCTCGGATTTCAGGGCCAGAATGATCTGATCGTCTGTGTCGGGGACAAATTTAAACGAGGAGAAGCCGTGCGTTGGGTTGAGCGGTCCGACGTGCCGTACTGTTATGTAGCTGAAATCTGCGGGGCAGGACAGGAGGAGGTTGGTGGCGCGCCGCTCGTCTGCAGTCTCTTCGTAGTGCTCGTGACTGGCACGGCGAGGAAGGAAGAACCAGTGCTGGAGACGCTCGCTCCACGCTGCTGATTCATGAATAAGGTAGCCTGTAGAAGAGAGCGGTATGAAAATGAATTAGAGGAATTATGGACACTGTGTGTAAAAGTGAGTGCCAATTATGGGTGTAATTTCCACTTTTCAAAATGTTATTTTTCCCTGCTATTACAGTTTAGTTTGGGTGACTGTCCAGCAGTCAAAATCTAAATGAGAGGAGCTCATTCATAAAAATGTTTATTTGCTCATCTGGGTTGCAAACCATGAGCTCACGGCCAAAGTTTTACCAAACGAGCTTTTTCCTACCCTGAGTTTTGCCTCCCAGGATATATGCAAGCTGACCCACCCTTATTGGTGGAGGTGCAAATACATTATCTTCCAATGAAACAAAATGTGACTTTGAATGGTTAGTGCAATCGTAACACTGAAATTTAGTTCAGGGTTTCATTTATGTATTTTGGGATTAAAGAACCCCTGAGATCTGAAAATAAAACTACGCCCTTGGTGCCAATGTGGACATGTTGTATGTGGACAGGACTGTAAAGAAGAAACCCGAACCTGGTGGTTGGATCCCTGTTGCGCTCCGCAGGGCGTTGTAGTACAGCACCCAGTTCTCATGCTCCACGTCACCATGGTAGCCAACAACTTTCACCCACTCTGGGTTGTTGTTGACGACTACCCCAGAGGTCGTGGTCCACTCCTTCCCCAGGCCGCCAACATACAGGTGCTCATCCTTCACTGCCAGCCACTCTGCCTTGAATCCTTCACACAAAACAAGGGCTGATTGGTGAGAGGGCACATGAACCTCTTAAAACTGTCGTCAACCTTTACAAACACGGTCACTGTTGCTTTTGTGTTGCCAATTGTTTTCTACTGATGTTCCAACTGTAGTGCACAATCTAAGAAAGGCTGTATTGGCAGTCTTTGGGCTACATTTTTTTTTGTTTTGTTGTTTATAGTTCAAAATTTTTTGCGTGGAAAGTTATGCTGTTGAAGTAAATCAAAACAATTAAAGAGTAGTTGAAATGTTGCTCAAGAGGACCAACATGTATGCAATGGACAGAGGTAAGACGTCTATTGGAGACTGACCTTTGGAGACTGAGCCGTCACCGTCAGGTAATATCACCCAGGGGACAGCCTGGTTGCCCTCGATCCTGTACACCACACCCGTACGGTCATCCACACTGTACAGGTGACCGTTGAACGCCACCAGCTCGGACAGCTCCATACCTGCAGCACAGTTAGTCAATCAAACATTGATGTCAGAACACAAACACAGTGGATATATGCAAAGAATAACAGATCAGTGTGTGCGTCAATATGCCTCTACCTCGTCCTTTCTCAGCCAGATGACTCTCCAGAGTGACCGTCTCAGCATCCCACTCCACCTCCAGTCTGTCAGCGCTATCTGAAACGGTTAGATAACCTCTTTTCATGTAGCTGAACCATGTCTGATCCTTAGAGCTACGCGACGCTGTGTCCAGGTCTGCGATCACACCAATACGGTAGCGGATGCCGTGCTTTGTCTTCTCCGGCGGACTTAACGGGTATGTGTCATTGTAAGGTTTTTCCCCTTTCTGGTGGTGGGAGAGGCTTCGTGCAGTTTGTCTGTTAGTGTCCCTGAAGATGTCACCCTCAACCCCCCTGTGCATTTGCAGACTGTGAACCCTGTTGCGGTAGTAACCTTTGGTAGCAGTGTCTCTGTCCCCTACTGTCCGGTGCAGGTATAACATGAGCACTAAAGCCAGAAGAGTTGCCACAGTGATTGCCCGCCATTTAGGGTGGAAGCGTGAGTCTGTGGTGGTAGCTTGCGTCATGGACGCCAAGGCCACGGGGAGGCCTCGGACGGCAACACCAAAGGAGGTCATGGAAGTATCGTCTTCATCCTCACTGTCAGGCTTGGACTGGGGGGGATCACCACTATAGCCTGGGAGTGAGCACAGAGAGACACATCAGCAAAGAGGCATAATGGAGGATGTGGTATAACACAAAATGTAATAGGTAATAAAAACTGACAGAGAGAGGAAAGTGCAAAAACTGTAAGAAACAGCCTTAAAATATCAATATACATCATTACAGCATTTCTTTAGGTATTCATATCACATGTCAAATTATTAAGTTAGTGTTCATTACATGGTCCTGTATGGAATGACCTGGAATCGTTTTCAGCTGACAAGATTCAGTTCACTATTTGTAACTGCTTTGTACAGTTAATTTCATCAAAAACCTTTATAATATTTGCATAAAAAACACTGAAAACAATAGCTGGGGGGATGAAAGAATGAACATGGGGGAGGAGAGCAACATGTTGGAAAAAAAGGCTGCTGTTCCTATTGTTCTTTGTTCACAACAGAGCTTTGTTGTGCCGTTCAGACAAAACCACTAATATGCATACTGAGTAGGTAGCTGGCACGTCCTACTTCCTCAGGACGACAAGCCTACAATTAACCTCGCTCTGTTCTGACATTAATGTCAAATTATTTTGTCCTCCTGAGCCCCAAAGATATTTGTTTGTAAAGTGAACCTGCATATCACTAGTGCGGTGAGGGAAAAACAGACAACTCTGGTTTCCTTTAGTGATTCTCATGTTTTCACTTGAACAGAAGCGTTTCCCGCAGTGTTTTATAGCAGAGGTGGGCCACCTTGTGTGAAATAAAGACCACCTCCACTAACACCATTACAATGAATACACTTATATATAACTTAAATAAAACACTAACCTTCAGGGAAAAAGTGCAGAGGCACAGTTTGACCCAGTGAATGCCACGTTTAATGAGTGTGACTGTTGTTTAGGCCGTCATCTACTAACAGCATCGATCATGTGACGAGTAGAGCTGCAATGATTGGTCGATTAATCGATCGAAAGAAAATTAATTGCCAAGTATTTTGATAATCAATTAATCGTTTCAGTAATTTTTCATGCAAAAATGTCAAACATTTGCTGGTTCCATCTTCTTAAATGTGAGGATTTGCTGTTTTCTTTGTCACTTATGACAGTAAATGAAGAGTCTTTGGGTTTTGGGCTGTTGGTCGGACAAAAGAAGCAATTTGAAGACGTCACTTTGGGCTCCAGGAAATTGTGATTGTTTAGTCTAAAATGCTTGACATTTTATAGACTAAACGATTCATGGATTAATCGTGAAAATAATTGGAAGATTAATCGATAATGGAAATAATTGTTAGTTGCAGCCCTAGTGAAGAGCTGCGTCAGGATCTGGGTGGCTTAACACCATTGCTAAAGAACGTCCTACGAGAAACCCAGTTCCTCTGTGGAGTCAGTGAAATGCTTAGAGCTCATTGGGTAAAGTGAAAAGGTTAACAAGTTCAAAACAAGGCAGTTTTTCTCAGTTCCGCAGGGAGAATTATTTGGAAATAATTTCCAGATATTAAATGGGCCTGATGTCATCTATTCCTATAATTCTGCTGTATAGCACCATCAGTTTGACGCCTCTCATGCCTGTTACAGTGTTCTGTTGGTGGTACACTCAGTGAGTAAATGTAATGTCATCTAAAGCTAGAAGCCAGGGAAACAAGTTCCCTGTGGGACAAAATGTCCAAATCTAAAACCGTGCTGACAAGGTGCAGAAGTGGCAGTGGCATTCACAGAATGAACTCACATGGATCTACTACTAAGTGAACTATTGTGAATTTTTCTCTTCAGATCCATGTGGAGTTGGTTAGAATGAACTATTGCCTACTTTTATTGAAGTTACAAATGGGCTCTCCGATCATTTGAGGTTTCACAGGTGTAAGGCTGCTATGACATGCCAACAGACACCCTGCCTGCTGAAATACGAGAGGTGTGCTTGTTTTGTGAGAACAAGAGTGACCTTCGACCTTTCGGTTGCCAATGGCAACCAACAGGTACACAGTCATAGTTTGAGCTCCCTCAAACCACCTGCACTGAGTCATATAATGTGCTTTCTCCCTGTTTAAATGAAATTAATTTGTATTGTATTACTGGCCAATATTATCATTTCTGACAGCGCTCTCACTCTTGTATTTAAAACACATCTTGAAACATTACCTCTCTTTAATAGTAGTAACACAAAACCCAACAACTCTAAGGTTAACTAGATCTTTTTCTTGCACATGCAGTACTATCAGCCTTTATTCCTGCAGTTTAGAAGACAATTTCCTGAAAAATTAAACCACTTTCCTAGCAATTACGAATGATTGCTTGAGATTGGAATGCATGATTGTAGCAAAATATTACAAAAAGTTAGCACGTTAACAAATGCAGCTTCAAAATGAATGGGATCTAACACATTTATGGCAGAGCTGAAGCAATATCTAGGTGGGACTGAAGTAGCAGGGCACTTGTGTAATTAAACAGATAAATCATCACCATTTAGCAACCCAAAATAAATGTCACAACAGCGTCAACAAAATGTTTGTCTCTGCAAAAGAGCAATATCAGCCAAGGGTGTAGACACAAACCAGTTCCTAGAAATATTTGGTATTACCTTAGTGGACCACATAATCTTATATCACATACAGCTGGTAACCATTACATCTCCTCTCTGCCTCTTCAGCGGCTCTCTAAACAAGTTCACACTCCTCAACTAACATGCTCTTTCTCACACACACACACACACGTCAAATTGGCAAACTCTTGCCCAACAAATAATGCCCTTATTGTCACTATTGTATGCATGGCTCCCATTTACCTCGACAGCACAGACCCAAACACAGCCTTGCTGTACGCTGTATGAAGAATTCAATTATTTACCCTTCCTTCGCCTCTTCTCCACAGAACATGCTGTAACCATCATGTTGTTCTCCTTCGCACGCATCCCATAATAAACTCCACGTCCCTACAGCCCTCTGTCCCACATGAATAACTGATCTCAAGTCTCCTCCTTTTCTCTCCACTACACTATCTCAAGTTTCTCCCCCTTCTTGTAGAGCTAAGAAAGAAAGCCAGGCTTCACTAAAAATGATAGAATTTAGGAAGAACAGGTTGGGCGTGGAAACCAAACCTGTGAAGGTGTAGCATGTCTGAGTTTTATTACAAGTGGGATGAAGAAAGACTATGGCCTGGTCAGCAATTACTGATTAGTGGTGGCGAGCACGTTGAGTCTTGAACAAAGAGTTTCATAGCTAAGGTTGCACTTTCGATGAGGGCTGAGCGTTGTTTTGCTGTTGGATGTTAATACACAATAGGGCTATATCCGCCCAAATCCTCTGGCTGGCTTTAATACATCTAAGTCTCCATTAGGTTCCATGCTCACGTTGTCACTTAAGGTCACAGCATGGGCAGTCTACCTGTCAAACTGTTTCCAAGGTCATGAATGAATTTTCGCTCTCAATGTATTTACTTTCTGTCCATCTGTGTTATTTACCAGATGCATACAGCTTTCACAGAGATGTCTCAGTATGTTTTTTTATGGCATTTATATGTAGTCTATTCTAAAAATATGTCAGTTTGAGCCAAAACCATCAGGATGGTTAAAAGAAAAAAAAAGGGGGGGGGGCATTAAAGAGCACCACCATAGTGTAAATGTTTGTGTCCTCTGTTGGTTTAGTAGTCTGACCTTCAGTCACAAGTATGAAACATTGAAAATCATAACAAAACCCATCAAAGTCAACAGAAACACCTGGTTTTACCATTAACTCATATTTGACAGCAAACGTAGATGCTGACAAACAGGTAGTTGAGTAATCTCTTACTTCAAGATTGACCAATAACGTTTTACCGGCTTGAGAACCTTTTCCTGTGAGTTGACTAAAAAAAGAAAACAAGCTGTATTCCTTGTCCTCCTTGGGTGACAACTAGATGTCTGCAGACACATTTCTGCTTTGATAACTGCTGTAACTTCACGCTACAGCTTCATACACCCTCCCTGCCTGTGTTCACAGATAGCCACGAAGGCAGAGAGACATTACGAGACAGTATGGGACCGGCAACACGTCTTGTAAACTTTGACCACCGGCTGCCACAAAAGTGAACTAAACGTCAAACCTCAAAACTTTCAACAATCACACGAAAGTTCAAGGATTTAACGTCGACGTACTTAAGCAGAAGAGAGCTGTCAGTTAGCTAAACACTTGCTTAACGCTGTACAAGAACTGGAAACACACCGGTTCCATTTAAAAATGTTAGCCATGAAGCTAACGTCAGCTAGCAACTTGAGCTTGTTAGCATTAACCTTTGTCAGGCGTTAGTATTACCAACAAGCTTAGTCGCTGGACGTGACGCTAAAATGAGTTAAGGGTTTATATGGTCGTCATTTCGTGAATTTTAAAACCTTAGGGCTTGACTTACCTGCTGCAGAGGGTCTTCAAGTCCGCTCGGCTGGCCATATTTGATGGGCTGTTTGGTTAGCAGTTTCCCGGCGATTAGCTCCTCCTGCCTGGAGACTGTGAACCAACTGAACTGATGTGGCAAACGTTCAACTCCCCACATTGTCTGTCAAAACTTAATTACTGATATACCAAATTATGCCATAACAGTGGTAAAACTGGTATTCAAACACTCCCTATAACTACTACTGATTTATTATCGATTACTAGTTCACAAAATGAGAGAAATGTTTAGGGCTAAGTCATTTTCTCTGAGAGGGACAGAAAACAAGCCCTTTAGCCATGGCCGGACTAACCTTTTAGAGGGCTCTGGAGTAAAAATTAGCTGCTGGGCCCCATGGGCCTTGACCACCCCCATGAATTATCTACTTTTACTTAGTATACCCTCATTGATATAAATGGGCTGGACAAAGTATTAGAAACACAAACACTTCTCAGTTAGCCTACAACCACACCACAAACTACAACCTCCAAAATTACCGCAAAGTTGAATCAACACTTTTCTAAGTTAGAAACTAAACTAAAACTGGACACCATAACCTTCATGAAGGTAGGATTTATTTCACAGCTGTTGTATTAGACTGCATTAGTTTTAGCTACATGTACCTACCTAATAAACTGGCAACTGAGTGGCCAGTTTATTATTTACCCAGAAACCAATCAGCACACCTATGATAGTGCAATCTGCTGGCCTTGGTTTTCTGTCACTCTGTGGTAATTTGATTAAATACAACTTTATTTGTGAATATGCACCATGTAGGCTGTGTATAAACTAAAATAAAGGTCTTTAAACTCTGAGACAGAACCACAACATCAATAATGCAGGACCCGCCTTGACTTAATAGTGTACTTTAGTGGTACAAATTCCCTAGTCAATTTTAAATTATCATAATGACCATAAAACAATTGTCACACAGTGAGCCTGAGAAAGGTGTGGAACTGATGCTAAAATAAGGCATCTTAATTCGGAGAAATATACCATGCAACTAGTTGCTACTTAGATAGGACCATTAAATCTCATCTACACACACACACACACACATATTCATAAACAACTGTCATCACATACATTTTCAAATATAAACATTTATTGTGATGATTTTCTTTATAATGTAGTCATGAATAATAGAACACTGTGTAAACAATAACGTAAACAATTAAAGATGCTAGAATGAGGGCAGTAAGTAACAATGTGCATCAGTTAAATTTAGTCCCATTTGTTCTCTGTGTATCAGTATTCTTCTACTGTCAGGATAAAATAAAAAGTGCAAATATATAGTTTTCATTAAAGTTCCCTGGGTGAGATATCAGCATTGCGGAGGTTACAATAAAAAGCTACATTCACTTGCATGATATGTCAGTACCCTTGACATGATTCTTGTCCTACCCATGGACTTTAATCTTGTGGTGCAGATTGTCCCAGGAAAGAAAAACACAAAACAGACAGACCCACCCTTTTATAAAACACTGGAAATATGCCAAAACTAACCATCAGCGCTATAACTTTTAGTGTGCCGGTGGAACAGTATTTCCTGACAATAACATTGTGCACTATGGTTGTTAAATAATCTGTTTACAACTGAACTGTAGTATAATTTGCAACAATCACCATCCTTGAAGTGATTCTGGTTTTAGGCACACAATGTTTTCATAACATGTGGTTGGTAAAAACAAAGTGTATTTAGGACATTTTCTGACAGCACTATCTACAGTGAACAAAGAGATACAACTAATGAAACAGTAAACTAGTTAGTCAGAAACAATCCATGCCAACTTATTGTTGAGCAATCAAAATGAACAGAAATTGTACATTTAGCATTGTACAAACCTGAAATAATGCATATTTTATCAGTATCGGTGCACGATGACTCTGTTCAGAAGTGTATGTTGATACAGAGGCATGTTGATGTCAGATAATGGATCAGTCTCAGCTCTTCCCCATCATCTTCAAGAGAAGCTACAGAAAAAAGAATGCATTTAAACACCCCTGGTTTAACAACACAAAAGTGCCTACCATAATATCACCTTAAAGGCTAAAAAAATACATACTACAGTCCATACATGTATGCTGAATTTTGTGAAAAACTACAAAAACTGGGTTGGATATTTGATGAAAAGGTGGCTGACAGTTTCCAGGATAATGATTTAGCAGGTTTAAGACTACTATTGCTACCATCAAGTAAAGCTCATTCTCATAACTTCAGGTTATTTGTTATCAGCACAGCTCCAGGTTGCACATTCATATTGTATATTAATATCATAAAGCTATTGGTCAGAAAGAAAGAAAGAAAGAAAGAGTGTGTACCTTTGTTAGGTGATACTCCCCATCTACCAGTTGCTCAATGATACTGAAGTGGTCTGTGTTCGCCACATCCTCCATGGTCACATCAAGTCCTGACGCCTCCAAAGTCTTTAAAGCCAGAAGAATGAGGTAAGGAAATAAAGTACATACACATAACCATTTCCAAAACGCCAACTTGATGTATCTTAATAAAACATGATTACAAATCATTTACACGCAGAAATGTATAAGAAATTAGAAATAAATGAACTTTTCAGTTTGATCAGTGAACAGCAGAATGAGGTTTTCACCAACAAACGAGAGGTCACAGCAAGATCAACTGCCAGAAAACTGACAAAAATGTGGGTTCTTGATTAATTTAAGTTTTTAATCACAAATGCCACATTTTTTTGGTTCCAATTTTGGACAAAAAAAAAGTGATTAAAATTCGTCACCTTGGGCTCAAAGAACTTGTGATTGGCTTTTTTCACTATTTGTTGACATTTTATAGACTAAACCTTTTATCGAAAAAAAATAATTGTCTGATTATTTGTTGATAAAAGTAATAATAATTAAAAATAATAATCAAACTTAAAAAGGAACCCTGAGGAGTTTTGGGCCACTAGCTGTGCTACAGCGCAATGTTTTTAAGGGTGGGTTCCCATTTTGTTTGTATTGTAAACAAGGATGCAGATGCAGACGATAAACATTCCTGTACTGGTTTCAAGCTATTGTACTGGTCGACAGTTGGCGGCAGTAACACATAAAGAAACATAGTGATGCGCTAACAAAGGCATTAAAGAAGAAGACTGTTTACAAGAGAACTCCACAGGGCACTTCTAATAAATAATTCCCTTCCCTTCTAACCAAAATATCGTTCATGCTCTATCAGCACCACTGACTTTGTAGTATTCTTCCGACTGCTTGCGAAACTCCGGCGAGTCGTTCTCAGCGACAGCCACAATGATGTGGCAGCTGGAGGAGGAGAGTTTGAGCTGAGGGACCAGCTTGCTGGGGCTGTTCCTCACCGCCACCTCCCTGCAGACAGGACACAACCAGGGGACAGAGGAGTCAAGTACTGACTGGCACGGCAGACCAGCAGAGGACAATCACACACACACACACACAAGGATCTTTACATGCACAGTTCTCCTCCACAAAGACAATCACAACACTCTTATACACAATGCTCTCTACATCACAGTTCATTTACATGCACGCACATAAAAATGGATTCAGCCACTGCAGGGTTTCTCAACCTTATCTGGATCATGATCCCATTTTCAGATCTGAAAATGTTAAAAACCTAAGCAGTATTTCTCAAGTTGTCATGTGAATTAAAGGAGCTCAAAATGTAGTATCCGGAAAAGATTATACCTGTCATAGCTGTTTTTGTAAGAAATACATTAAGACTGACATTCTTGGAAGTCTTTAACAAACAAATTTGTACATCAAATAACTCCATGTGGAGAAACTCTGGATTATCATGAGTACTCAGGTTAAGGAAGCAAATTGAATGATCCCTTTTACATGTTATGAAAGTCTGATTACTGTAAAACCCTGTTCATCTGGTCAGTAATCATATTATACACCAACCCTTCCAACAGTACCAATTTAGCATTGCACTCCTAACACTGTCAGACTCACTATGGACAGTTTAGAACAAATCAAAATCAATGCCACAGCAGCAGAGATATCGTCTGTTTTATTCCACGCATTCTTCTGCCTTGTCAAAACCTGGCACCTACATCACCCACAATGCACCTGAACCGCCAACAGTTCAGTCAGACACTTGGGTGTGTTATGCTAGTAGCGGCTAATGTAGCCTCAAGCTGCTAGCCTCAAGCAGACATGAGGAGCGGGCTACAGAGGTCTGGTGAGCTCACTTCTTTCTAACTCCACTCTCCCAGATTTTTTTCACTTTCAAACTTGTAGTCTCCAGCACCATCTAATGCTGACTCAAGTGACATCACTTGAGGCAATTCATGAGATTTCTCGCAGCTCTCTCTGGAGCCACAAAAGGGTTTATACAACTTTTTTTCCCCTTTAAGGGAGGGACAAATGATCTTTATTAGCTTCCCACATGATATTCCAAATTAAAATGGACTGCATAGAACTGATAAAAAAAAGTTTTTGTATTATTTGACTTGCAAATGTCAACGTAAAAAATAATTGCAATGTATTGTAACTGGTTATTATCAATGGGAGAACATATACTACTGCATTCCTTCGATGTCACTGTACTCATCTAGCATAAACCTGCTCAAGTAAAAAGTGGGTAACAATCAGATTACTACAGGTACAGTTACATGCACTGTAGTAAAGAACCTACTCTGTCATCTTCAAAGGCTCGTTGACGTAGGTGGACAGGATGGGCAGGAGGTCATATATGCCACTGACAAGGAAAGCACCTAGAAGACAATTAGAGAAACAATTAAAAGACAAAAGTATATCAGCTAAGCAGCTTTCGTGTCTCAACCTTGTATTTCTGAGGATCTTTGCTTCTTCTTCAGTATACTGCTTTGCTGTCAGTCTCGGCCCATTTCAGCCGATGGACCTTACCTTTGATCTGCGGAGTGATGCTGTACTGCGACCAGTCAGTGGAGAGGACCATTGCAGCCAGGTGAGCCCCAGCAGAGTGGCCACACAGGTACAGACCACTGAGGGAGAGACCAGTAGGAGTTCATAAAAAACAAACAGAGACACAGAGGATTTGTGATGATGGGAAGGGGAAAGTTTAAAAATTGCATTAAGATGAACTAACTTGAAGCAAAAAGCATGTGTACCTGATGTGAGAATACTGCTGAACAACAGACACAACACTCCTGCGTACTTGAGAGACCATCAGGTCCATGTTACCTGAAAGAAAAGTGAAAGGGACACAGGCAGAGAGCTGACATTCCCGGTTCATCTTCATAAAACAATCTTTTTTTCCCCAAGAAGAGAAACAACTTTATCAGAATTGGAAAGACTCTACCTTTGGGGGCGATGTCATAACCGACGGCAACCACCACTACACCTTTATCAACGAGTGGAACAGCCATGAATCCTGACTCCTCCTTGCTGTGTGAGCGCAAAGCATCAACATGAAAAACCTGAACGAGAAATCTAAATCTACATTGCAAAGCAGAAGGGAGCATAACACTGTACCTGAGAAACTGCCAGTAGCCTCCATGTAGGTAAATGACAAGGGGCACATCTGAAACAGAGGGAATCAGGCCTGTTAACCCTCACACGTTATCTATGCTTCTGCATATGTGGGGCGGTGGGGTTTGGGTGTCATGGCAGTCCGTACCCAAAGAGTTGGTGCTGGGTATGTAGACATCCAGTTTCTCTCCATCTCCCTCCCCATATGGCACGTTGAGCAACGTTTGAGCCTGACCACGAGCACGCTCCGTACCTGGACACACACAGTATCAAAGCATGACATTCTAGTGGACACTAGGGATAAACAATGTGACAGTGAGATGACATAACTTTCATCTACTGTCAAAGACTTTGCCATACCGTTTATACCAGTAACTAACCCTTTTAATATTTATGGGTGTCCAGGGTTTTGGATTTTAGCATAAATCTGATGAAGTTTCTTGATTTGTTATTTATCTTATTCACTGTTTTAGACAAAAATAGACATTCCCATATAGTTGTTTTATCCATAAACAGTTTCTCATGGGGTGCCATGGGAGCCCAGGGGGCTTGATTTAAGTCTGGTTCGGGACCTTTGTTGCATGTCACCCCCGACCTTTCTCTCCCCTCACCTCCTGTCATCTTCCTGCTGTTGGCTCTCCAATAAAGGCATCAAATGAAAATTGTATATACCATTCACAATCTAGCTTCCCCTTGTGCAGAAACATATCTAAGTATAGTCCAAAATCTGTATAACAGAGAGGGGCAACATTTCCAATTCCCCCTCTATAGCTCTGGCAAGTGTGCTCACCAAATTCAGTGTATGTCCCACATATACCCAGCTATGTAGTTTTGTGTGAAACATGTACAGGAAAAGAAGCATATTTTTTGTTTGTTTCTGTTTTTTATTTTTTACACTCTCCAAAGATAAAGTTGTTCTAGAAAATCTACATGTAACTTGTACAGCCTTTACCTCAGAAACGCATATATTTTAGCAGCCTGCTTTTTTCAGCCAGATTATGTTTTAAAAACCCCGTATCCTCTCTCCAGCTACAACTCTTCGACAGAGATTTTCACGGGGATACAACATTTGCCAAGACACCTGTGTCGCTTCCTACAGAGCTGCTGGCCTGCCCATTCGCCCCAACCGGATTTCTGTGTATTGTTGCGAATTAGCATCTAGCTTCAAAACAGACCGACCTTCCTTTAAAGCCTTCACATGAGCCTTGATCACGTCGTCTGCAGACATCCTGTGCGACCACCGGCTGGGTGAATACTGCCTCTCAAGCTCCTGTGACACGGAGAGACTGCTGTCAACCGGGCGGCCATGAAAGCCGAGACACCAACCACCATGAGCCGCGGTGATAAACACTGTAAACACGGTTAACAGCGCCCTCCCCTGCTATTACTAGCCCTCTGCTTTGCTGAGGGCGTCAGTATTTTACTGTAACTTCCTTTATTCGTTGTTAAAATAGGAACAATGAAAGGTTGTTATTTTAAAACGTCAAACTAAAAGCTCACAGTTTAAGCTAGGTGCATAGCTCTATAATATAATTCTGCCACGTCCAACAGTCTCATTATGTTAGCAGAGATGAAAAGGAAAATACCACTCAAAGTTAAACTCTTACATCTTTCTTCATATCAGCCCAGTGCATGGTTGTATCTCTTGAAGTGACTTAACTCGCCTAAAGTCCACTGGCAGGTAAACCCGAGCAGCACGTGCGCAGCTGTGCTACTGAGGGACTGAACTTTAGACCCACACTTGACTTACACAATATGTTAAATAAACGTTAACCCATTAAAATAATTTCTCAAACTTTCCAACAGGCGGCGAGACCCTGAAAATGTGTTTACAGCCGAGTTAAAAGGGGAAAGAGAAAGATACTGCAGCTATTTTCTGTTTTCTACATGAACATCTGTTTCTCTGAGGGACCAAACATGTGTGACCACTTCAGACAAAACAGCTGCCTTATAGGAAGTGAAAGTCACGGCGTTTTGATAGAAAACTACAAAAAAAAGAAATACAGGCTTTGCACATGTTTGTTGTGTGGTGCTGAAGGAAATGACTACTTTCTGTGCAGTGGTAAAGCAGGTAGAAACACTGGAAAATGCATATTAGTGTTCACTGTGTCAGTGGTGGAGGAAGTAGTCCTGCATTTAAAAATTTGACTTAAGTAAAAGTACAAAAGTATTAGCATCAAAATATACCAAGTACCAATTTCCCTGTTATCTTATCTCATCTTATCTTAGCCTATAATAATACATCATATTTTATTTGTTGAACATATTTTTGTATTGTTAATCTGAAAATGCAGTGACTCAAGTTATCATTTTCACTGAAGATATTTTGACATGTCACAGTAGGAAAAGCACAGGTGTAAATACATTTAATGTTGGCTGAATTCCATTTAGCTGCTTCAGTTTCAGGGTCCTGGTATTGTGCATGCCGGCTCACTGTCATGGCTCACTGGGACACTTGAATACAACGGAGCCATCATTAATGTTGTTAATGACTAGTGATTTTTCTACTATGTCCAGTCAAAATGTATACTGTATTTGCGTGTGCGTCCATATTAACAAAATGGAATATGTGTACATTGCACAGCCAGCTGGCTACACTGCCCAAAATGTGGTCTCAACTTGAACATCATAGAAAATTGTGGGAAACAAATTTTAATAGAAGCACTTCCCCCAGTGTAATTTACTTTTCTCATAGCAAATAGGCAAAACATCAAATTGATCACCCAACAATACAGTACACTGTGATTTTATGTCAAGTTAAATACAACGTGTTCATCTCTACAGGGAGATACTTTATGTATGGCAGGTCAGAAGAAATAGCAATGGCAGAATGATCAGTAAAAGTTAGCTGGCATAAATATGGTGCATGTTTATGCATCACATTACTAGATATCAGCTGCTAAACAAGGTGTCTTTCACTATTAAGTACAGATGTCACCTCTGTAATCAAGTAGTCTCCAAAAACTGTCCTAATGTCAGAAATGATTGTAGTTTTGTAATGAACAAACTGAGTATGTTATTCATTAACTGTCTGCAAACTGAGACATTCTGGAAAGATTTGGATGACCACTTGTCATAGAAACTCAATGTCAGCATTTACTGTATATACAGGATGTCAGTATCTTATTCTACTGCTCTCTGAACAATTCCAAACTCAATTTCATTGTAAAACTTTACATTATTCTTGGCATATTGTTCAGAGATGCCTCAGCAAAAAGCCAATCTTGAGAATATTTCTTACTGATGTGGACGGTTACCTTTGCAAACAAAAAGAAACATCTGAATGTGGGATTTAAACATTGTGACATTATAGGATAGTCAGTTATTGATTAATATAAGTATATACCTATGTCCTTTTTCTTACTATTATTATAATTTCTTAATATTATAACTCAATATTACAACGTTAAATGCTGTTTCTACATGATGTAAGTAGCATCTGACCATACTTTATATGTATGTAAAACAAAAAACAATTGCTCTGATTGGTCAGCAGTTGCGCCTGCGCTCTCTGCTGTCGCATCTCTGTGGAAGCTGATAGGTTCAAAAGATTCACGTGGCTCTACGCCCATTGGTAAGTTTTAGATAAAGCAGCTGACATCCGCCGGCGCGCCATATTCAACGTTTAGTTTCAGAGCAACTTGGTAATGTGTTTGTTTTTTGTTTAACTTAATTTAACTGTTTATATATTGCTGTGTTTATTTCCGTTTAATTCTTGCGTCATTAAATAAAAATGGACTGTGTGGATTTCCCAAGAGTTCTTCCAAATTCACCGAGGAAAGCACGGGGACAGATTCAGGTTCGTATGTAAAGTTATTGTCTCAGTTATATCATACCCTCAACTAATGCAGCTTAAGTTGACGCAGGTAAACAGGTCATACTATGGGCTAACGTTAGGTGTGTATTTAAAGGAATGCTATATGTGTCATTGACTTTCAGCTCTCTTAACGTTTGACTTTACTGACTTCCTCAGTCCGACTAACAGCCCCTCCACTGTTGCTTTTAGGTCATCTTTGGACCGATGTTTTCAGGCAAAAGGTGAGTTATTCATTCACAAACATAAAAGCAGCAGGTCTCTTTGCAGGTGTAGCTAGCTAGTGCTATTGATTTTCACTGTTTAAAGTAATGTTAAAACAACATTGAGGTCACAAATTCCGCCCAGACTTGAACATCCCGCCAAAACTCCTGCATTGTTTACCCAACTGAGCTCCCATCTATACAATCTATATGATCATATGTTGTAAAGCGTACAGTAGCTATGCAGTATGCTTTGTATATTGACACATTTTATTTTAGGACACTGATGTTGCACATAATACCAAACAATATTGCATAGTTTTCATGCTTATAGTGTAATGCTAGTGAATGCTGTATGAATGAGTGTGAGAGAGGCACTGTCCCATAACATTGTATTTGTATGCACATAATGTACAGATGGGTTTCACTGATATTAACTAAATTATTGTCTTTTACTTTGCAGCACTGAACTGATGCGAAGAGTGCGCCGTTTCCAGATAGCCCAGTATAACTGCTTGGTGATCAAATATGCCAAGGACACACGTTATTCTGACACAGGCATGGCCACACATGACAAGTAAGGCCCCTGTTTTTAATTTACTTTTTTTATTTAGCCATGTTGCTCACATTTACAGAAATATACTTGTCTTTGTGTTTGGGGACGTGGTAATGAAGTCAATAGAAAAGGAAGACCTTAAGGCTTTGTAACAATGATCATTAGTTTTAATTTTTGCACAGCTGCTTCAGCAATGTTCCTACAATGACAAATACAGCATGAGGTGGATGGGCTGTTATTGGAAACATGAAAATATAGTTTGCACGTACCTAACTACAAAGAGTGAAATAGCGATGACAAAAATGTGAAGCTGCGGTGGATACACTGAAAGGATATCTAGAAGTACGGCAGTTAACCCCTTGCCTAAAGAGTTGACGTTTATTTTGAATTGAACTAAATCAGGAATTGCATTAGTTGATTTTGAAAATGATCCATGATGTCTGAGCAAAACATGACCTCTAGTGGATTCCGTGGTTGATGTAGATTTTCTTTTCGGGCATTATGTAGGTGGACTTCTGATTGAAGTAGGAAGTAATTTGCAACGTATTTCTCATATATTTTAAACATCTTTGGTTTGTGAAAGGACAAAACGAGCAAGGTAACAACGCAGTACACATCTCCTTTTAAAAAGAAAAATGTCCCCTCTATTCTGTCTGTCTTTTAGAAACACAATGGAAGCTGTACCAGCCAACTGTCTGGAAGATGTGCGGCCTCTGGCATTGCAAGCCTGTGTCATTGGAATTGATGAAGGACAGTTTGTAAGTGTGTATATATACTGTGTATTTTCATTCACAGAGGAAACTGTTCACCTCCACAGAGACCAAGATGTCTTACTCTGCACTAGTGAGGGGTGTTAATGCAGCAGGATGAATTCCCCACTAACTAAATCTGTGCTTCTTTTGTGTTGTTCTAGTTTCCAGACACAGTGGAGTTTTGTGAGGAGATGGCCAATTTAGGGAAGACGGTCATTGTAGCTGCCTTGGATGGAACCTTCCAGAGAAAGGCGAGTATCTGTGTTTGTCTCCACATGTCATTGTGATGCTGGCAAACACTCCCAGTTCATACAAACGGACACTGTGTGCATGCTGCAGGGCCAGATAGAGCACCACTGTGGGTATAGATACAACAACATGTCCAAGACAAGAAGCACATTTTAAAGGAAGGACTGAACAATCTGCATGAGCAGCACAATAACAGCCAGTTCAATATGCTCATTATTCCACACTCTAATGTGCCTGTTCTGTGCTTGTAATGTAATTATACCGTTATCTATTCAGTGGTACTGACTGACTGCCTTTCCTGTGCATTCTTATAGCCATTTGGAAACATCCTGAACCTCATCCCTCTGGCGGAGAGCGTAGTGAAGCTCCACGCCGTCTGCATGCAGTGTTACAAAGAAGCTGCCTACACCAAGAGGATAGGAACTGAGAAAGAGGTGAGGAGGGAAACGCAAGAAAAGTCTTGACTAAGAACACTCTTTAAATGGGTGGTGGTGTGACACAGTTGGACAAATAACTATATTATGGTTTGTCTCTCTATATGCTGTAATTATAACAAGATACTTTTATCAAAATAAGACAGCCTGAGTCTTAAATACTTGAACATATATTTCTTTCACTAAAATTCCTAATGTGATGAACATGTTTGACTTTTCATGTTTTATTCAACCTATCCATACTGAGATCATTCTTATTGGGATATTGTGTCCTTTATCACCCACCCTTAAGTGCAGAGTGGGTAGATTTAGTTCAGACTGCAGTGAATGTGAAACAGAAAGTCTCCTTTTCTTTCATCATATATTTTCTAACCAGTTAACTACTGTTTGTCTGTGCCGCAGGTGGAAGTGATCGGCGGAGCTGACAAGTATCAGGCGGTGTGCAGAAAGTGTTATGGAGGTCTGATGGCGGACAAAGAGAACCGCGCTCCTTTCTGGAATGAAACTCCACAAAATGTCCTCGTAGGAAAACTGGTGGACTCCGGCATTCCCAGGAAGCTCTTCTCCTCTCTCCACCTCTGAACACAAAAATAAGACTTGTTGCAGAAGTTGAGCGAAGAGTTGAAATCCAGGAATCAAATGGTTCTTTTGTTTGTGTCCTTTTAAAGGACCAATTAGACACCGAATACAAACATGAAGTTATGTGTATATAATTGGTGTGATGATTTTATGTTTTTACTTGATGGATATTAAAGTGCACTTAATAACCCTGAAAATGAGCAGACCAATTAACAGCTCATCCATCTCAACTGTCCTGTCAAATGTAAGGTTTTAATTTATTTTTTGGTAACCAGAATGTTTACTCATATTTCAGCATGTACAGCAGGTCACGAATGGTATTAATTAAAATGTATGGTTTCAAAACACAGGATCGGATTTCTTTTCTAAAGAGACGGGAAATTCTCCTCTCCTCTCACTTGCAAAACATAAATGTTTTTAACTCTGCGCACTAACTGTGACATGTAATCCAATGCCCTCACATGCTACAGAGGACCAAAATAACCTGTTTAAATCCTGGCTCCAAGGCTGTGCAGTGAGCTGGCAGGTTGGAATGGGGAAAGTATATCCTTGGTACTGTATATTTATTACTGCAGTAATAAATGAATGCAACCATATCCGAACATCCTGTGAATGATTTTATTTTATAAACAAAAGTAAATCGCTGTTGTGCTTCTGACACATGACATGAAATTAGAACAGAAGACGAAAGCAGAAGAGCATATTATGGCAACTTCACAACTCGATAGTCAAAAAAAGTACTTGGAAACAATAGAAAACCAAGCCAAGCAAAACCGGACCAGTATTTTGCCCGTCTTTATAAAACATTTGTCACATCACAAATCATAAACCCAAATGATTTTACACAAAACCTTCTATTGTCCTCACATCTAAAACAGGGAGCTTGATGAAATATCAAGTTCATTAACTGCTCAATTTGTGCTACTAAATATACATTAAATCAAAATAGCATCAAATTTGAGCATTGTGTTACCATTACAATAATATAATGGGACACAGTAAGTCTAAAGGCACAATTTAGAAATTCATTATCAGTTGAGACAATTCAAGTTGGGTAATTACAAGCTGCTCAGAGGCATACACTGATTTTAAATGTTCACTGAAGAGCAGATTTAACTGATTTTCCACAGCATAAAAATCAGCCTTTGCAAAAATCACTCAGGCACAGCAGCGAGGGCAGCTGTGATACACAGCTGTTTAACCTAAATATAACCTCAATATTTAATCACTTTCCCTTCCCAAAAACCCACTAAAGTGTGATATTTCTCCTCAGATGACAATTCAGCAGCAGTGTTTCTCATATATTTGGCTTCAGTAGGTTATGCACGTGTGTTTTCTTCTAAAGGAAAAACATTATAATCAACAATGTCTTTCCACTAATACAAATGTCTTCAACGTGGCACCATAACAGCGTCTCGTTTAATAAATATAACCACATTTAGATTCTGGTTTGTCATTCACAGATCTAAAGTCAGTTTACACCCCTGCAACAATGACCAAAATCTGACCTTAGGCCAACTTTTGAGTGTCACTTTAGCTGAGAAACAACAGCCAGAAGTGGATCCAGACAAGGCGGCCGAGGTGTTAAACTGACAAACGTATTACTGTCAGGCACAAAGCAACAAAGTAAACCAGTAGTCTTTCTAAGGACAGGTGTTTGATTCTCACCATTGCAGGCTGAGGTGTTAATCTGTCATCGGTACTACCTTCAGCTATTTAGATTAAGGAGCCTGTAAACAGGAGATAAATATCAGTGTTCAGAAAACTAAATGTCATCAAGACCTTGGAGGAAGTGTGAGGCCGCTCTGTTCGCAGGCTGAAGAGGAAGCATTATTACTGGTAGTTAATAAGTTACTCTTCAGAATGAGGACACGCTCGGTGGATAAACCTGTTCAATAAGTGCAAAGTTATCTACATGCTCCTCCCTCCGGTCTATCTGAATGTTAGCTACAAGTTTAAAGGGCAACACTGACTATGAAGTCCAATAAAAGCCTGTGCAGATTGGCACATGTAACCCTTTTTCAAATTTGTTACATTTTCCATGGTCAGAGTTAAAGAAATGGAGGGTTTCATGGTTTCTCATCATCAACAACACTTTTTGATTAGAGTGGTCTTAAAAACATAGCTAGTTGAGATGGCGAACACAGGAGCCATTTTACTGTAGCACAAAGATTGCAAAACCTTCTTTCAAGGGTGATTTTATGGTTATATGGCTAACAAACGTAACAGCATAATGTCTACAGAGCCCAGGTTTTATAAAAAAAAAAACTAAATCACAGGGGGACATTTGGCTTTATAGTGGTCTTTTCCCACTGTACTCTACCCCCACAAAAACATTTGTCAATTGAATACATCTTAAATTTATAGGTCCTAAATGCACTGACGGGAAAAATCAACAAAACCAAATAAGAAAAGAATCAGGCACATACAACCATTAAAATGGCAGCTTTGCATAGTGAAATCTATGTACAAATGCACATTCTCAGGTTTCAACAGAGAGTGAAGAGGAACACATTAAGTGCTGGCTTCTTCCTCTCTGATTGGAGCTGGTATTCTTCATAACGTCACATTATGTGACCTTTGACCTCCTGGGTACATTCTATCTACCTCTCCCCTTCAGCCCATTTGAGGTAAAAGTTGCGTCTTTGCACATAGGTCTGAGGTCAGATTACCCAATCATCAGTGCTAATCTCTCAACATTTAGCCTGATGTCTTAAGATCTGACCACAGACCCTTTGGCGTAAACCGCAGTGTCCCTCATCTTTAACTTGCAGTTGCACTGCTCAGGTTCTCAAATGTGACAACACTTGGAAAAGTATGTTAAATCAAATGTAAAACCACATCAATATGATATAGCTCTGGGTCTGTGCAGTGCAACTACAAGTCTACCAACAGATGACCTGGAACACCACCTCGTCCATGTGACCTCCCTTTGTCTCAGTAGCTGGGCGGCTGGTAGCTGGCGTCTCCTAGCGGCTGGGGGTTCGGGGTGAAGGGAGGCTGCTGGTGCATGTCGGGCACATTGCTGGGGTAGGCTGTGTAAGTGGTAGGTGTGTAGGTAGTGGGGTTGTAGGAGGTGGGGGCATAGGTTGGAGGGTAAGGGGTGTGGTGATCTGGTGGTGGCTCCGTGTAGGTTGGGATGGTAACTTCATTAACACCACGACGGAAACGACCCAGGGCAAAGTAGGTCAGGATTCCCTGCACAGTGAAATATAAATGTCATGGTTATTACAGTTATTGTAAAGACTTTGTTTGCTTTGGAACATCCTCAGCAATACTGTAGAGCAGTGATACTCAACTTACGGCCCGTGGGCCAAATCGGGCCTGCAATAGGGTGCTGGGTGACCCACCAACCATTTTCTAATTCACAATGAAAACAAATTGATTCACACTGGGAATTTTTTGTTTATACCAATTATTAAATGTTCAATAATGTCCCTTGGCTGTTAAAGTTGCACATTAGCATATCAGCGATCTGTGCAGTGCAAGTGGCGACACTTGATTTCTGCAAAACGTTCATGTACACCTGACCTGCGCAGGGCATGTGGGAGAAGTTTGCCTTCAGGGCTGTCTGCCTGGCAGAAATTCCTGAGGGCAAACTTCTCCCTTGTGCCTGCGCAACTGGATTTGCCTCTTGGCAAAGAGAAGTGAGGACAGCAAACATCGAAAGGTTGACAATGAAAACAGGCAATTCAATGAAGAATGGACAGATGAATTTGCCTTTGCCTACCAAACCTCAACCACTGTGTTTAATTTGCCAAATGACAATTGCTGTATGCAAGGTTGCTAATCTCAGGCGCCATCACGAGTCAAAACCCGCTAGCTTCAATGCAGCGTTCTTGTCTGGTAGCACCGCAAGATATCTGATAAATATTATTAATGTTTGTTTATTAACTGGCCCCTGGCCTCCTGTCATTTTGCAAGAGTGGCCCCCAGGCAAAGCGAGTTGAGTATCCCTGCTGTAGAGTTGTAGACTAATGTATTTCTCTCACCTGCTAACTGAACTGGTTTCACTTCATAACAGTGTAAAAATAAACTTGCAGAGACTTAGGGGAGGTAATCCATCACAATGACAATGTATTACATTATCGCTACATTACTGATGTGTAGTAATGCGGTTAAATTGTTGGGGTTGGCTTGACAAGTCTGAATGGTGCATTCAAGTGATGGTGGGAAGCTCCAACAGCTAAAAAATACCATTGCAATAACAAGCTGTGCTGTCGTAAGTGCAGAAGACAAACAATAAATGTTGGGTGTTTACTCAGCTGTTATTGTACCATGATTATTTGCCAAATGATGGTCATATTTAACAGACACACAAGAGTGGAATTGATCTTCTCACCTAACCCTCTGCAAGAAAGCGAATAAGCATATTTCCCAAAATGTCAAACTGTCGCTTTAATTTAGGAAAAATACATTAGTCAATATATAAAGCTATGATATTCTTGCAAAAAATAAAATATGTAGAAAAAGTATGGTTCTTCTTAGCAAAAAGCACCAGTAATCTGTAACATGGTAGCCTTTTGTCTCGCCAACAATCATCTTGTTTGCCTTCTCACTCAAACTAGAGCTCAGTGACAAAGCAAGCTGAGCTGAGCTGTTTGTAATGAAAAGAAGACAACAGCAGTCCCGCTCACCCAGGTGGCGATAGAGAAGAATGAGAAGGCCACAGTGGCACGTGCAGCGTCCTCGGGGACACCGCGGACATCATGAGTGCGACCCCACTGACTGGCCAACAGGCAGAAACACACAAACCACAGGAAGGTCCACGCCCCTAGAAAACACACAGAGACACAGATGCACACACAGATATAAATGATTGTCTTCACTGCATGAAAAGATATCAAAAGCGCTCATCTGACAACCCTGATATGAAAAGTCAATTCCTGTGAAAAACATACAAAAGAACAAAAGCAATGTCAAAAGAATAATAAAGGCTCTCTATCTGCTCTGCATCTGTTTGCAGTTGTTCAAACTAACACTTCTTTGTTTCCTTGAAGAACGGCTGACTGTGAACTGCGTCATGTACAGCTGATGAATGTTTAATTTCAGCAAAATCTGTGACCTCATCCTCCCCTCCTCCACCCTGCTGCTCACTCATCATCTACTGTGTGCAACGATGAATAATACATGTTGTGTTATGTCAAGAAAACAGGCAGCGGTCTGTCCCACATTACGCCAACACTCGGAGGCTTTGTGTATGAAGGGGTTCACATCCAAATGAGAAAACTGATGCTGAAAGGGAAGGACTGAGAAGGAGGGATAACCACTTAGAGTACAATTAATAATGCTGTAGTACAAATTAAAAGAAATCACTAAACTACTGCCAATTATCATCTTCAAACAACCACTAATATAACCATTGTGATGGGAATCGGGAAGCTGGTTGACTTGTGAGCGCTGTCTATCGCCAATGACCTTGGTCTCCTCGAAGATGGAGCCAGTCTTATCAGGGCAGCTGAACCCCGAGACAGAGATCTGAACTACTGCTCTGAAAGAGACAGTATATGACCTAATGCTTTTAGGTTTACAAATGACCCGAATGTGACTATTGTGTACTATTACCTTTAGCCTAAAGAAGGAAAATTCCTTCACAACCATAATCACAATGTTTTGTATTAAACACAACCACTCATGTTGAAGTGGCAATTAAGTTAATCAGTGGTTTAATCACCATTATTTACATATCAACATGCATGTCTTTACATAAAACATACTATAAATATCTTAAATATCTTATATAAGTATTAAAAAGATAGTCACTTCAAATAAACTAGTTGTCGCCATTAATATGAAAATGTAATCACATCACTTACTGTATGGGAGCAATGTGTGGTCTACGTATGACATATCCATGTATTGTTCTTAAGTTATTGCGTATACAAGAATGTGTCTAGATGCAGACAGATGACATAATGTCTTGTGTACCATGGTGTTGTTACATCTAACTTGAATATATTTTCACAAAAGCATTCATTTGTTGTAATTTGTCTGGTTAGAAAACCCTCTCCTCACATAACTTTAATCCTTTACCAGCAAATAAGTCACAAATAAAAAGGTGAGTGTCCTGAGAAATGAGTTTACCCTCCACTATCTCTACAAATGCCATTCACTGGACACTTTTTACACAAAGCACCTTTCAGTACTATCATTCAATTGTATTGTTTTTGTGCAAATAACCATTTTTGTTTCAGATCTAGGAATCTAATTCAACTTCCGAGGTCACTTTAAAGCATTATTAACTGATGTTTTTGGCCATTAGGGGGCAGTTGAACAGGGTGTAAACACAACATTTACATATTATTAACTTATAAAGTTGATATGGTGAACGTTTTAGAAAACAGTTGCTTATTTTAACATGAGATATGGAGTAACGTCATCATTCATTTGAAGTCAGGTGTGTCCACTTGACACTTGTTAGTCCAACATTCACTCTCTTTCAGCTCTGTTTTTGGTCTCTACCAACTCCTGAGGGAAATATCTGTCTCTTTAGCTGCTAAATGCTCCACTGTGTTCACCTGCTAGTCTCTAACTGTGTCTTTTGTGTGGAGCAGGTAATGTACAGTGGGTTTTTGGAGCTTTTTCGCTGAAAACAGCTGCGTGCTGAGACTGGAAAAGACACTGATGAGAGCATTAAAATTAAACCAAAATAGTAAAGTTGTGGACTGTAAAACCAAAACAAGGAGCTGAAAGAAGTTAAAACACCCCAAAGAGCTGAGGGGAGCTGCAGAGTCAGGTGATAATTCTCTGAGTTCGTTACTATGAGCGACACCTTTAACATTACACAAAGTCATTTGATCCATTGTTAATATAAAAATGATTGATTCGTTCACCTTTAAAGCTCCTATAAAACTAACAAAGAAATCACTTTAATGCTCCTGCTCACCTGAGAATGCCAGGTCTGCCATGACAGCATACTTCCTTTCCTGTGCGTTGCTCATAAAAGGCAAGTAAACATCCAACACCAGAAAGGTCACACATGCCAGGAAGGCAATCACCCCGATGCCAACAGCATACTGACATGCCGAGTCATTCTGGTTGAAGATGCACTTTACGTCGGCACTGTGGGGAGGGTTGATGTATCCTTCTGATGTGATGCATGCGAACACCACCACGGCAAATATCTACATTGAAACAGAGAAAAGAAGATGGTGGCCTTCAATGATTTGCAAAGACACAAGAAGGAACTTGTTAAAGGAACATACCACTGGCTTTTCAAGTTTACCCATTAACTTCACATTGCATACTTTACATTAGTAAAGCCAAACGTTTTGAGACTGATTTCCGTCCTTTCAGACAGTCATTGGTTTCAGTACAGTATAAAAATGTACTATCAGAGACTTAAAACTTGCTAAAAAATAGGTACGGTAATCCACTTTATCAATGTCTTATGAAACTCTTCCTTGGTGGTGCACTCAAAGAAACTCTAGACATCTGGTATTTGAGTCTGCTTCCAAAAAGCACTGCAATCAGGAGCTCTGCTGTCACAAAATCAACCACATAAGAAAATAAACAACTGTTTTTATTTGCTTGTTTGTTTTTGTTTTTTGCATTATAGAGCTTACTGTTAAACAGCCAAACTTTTAGGAGTTTCTTGAACGCACCGACAAGTAAGAGTAAAATGCATCATCAGGTGACAAAATCAGCAAACATCCTCAGGTTTAGCTTGTGTCTACTGAAAGCAGCCTTTACAGAAGAGATGACTAAATTCAAAATGATGTGACATAATATTTCAGGAGTCACAAGGACCTGTAGTCATTTCTCCTTTAACAAATTGGCCGAAACATGTAATTATTACATAAAACATAGTGATATTATTACGTGTCTCTTTTTTTATTGCTGACTCTTGAGAAACCCCCCAGCTCTTATGCTCGTCGTGTGTTTAAAAGTGAAGATTGCTAACTGCTGCCTGGGCCCTCAGACCGTCCCGTGGTCTGTTTCTGTCTGCTCTGGTTACCACCTAACCATGTGACCTACTTCTGAGTGCAGCTGCCTGCCATGTGACTCCAGAGATGCCACCAACTCCCTAACAACACTCATAATGAGATCTGGGAGGAAGATAGAGAGGGACTGTTTAACGGGTGGGAAAGAGGACGAGGTGAGAGGGCAGAGAGGGAAATAGGCCACAATCCTGCTGATGGGATGAGACAAAAAGTACCGAAAACTACAGAAGAGAGAGACATTAGGGAAGTGAATGTGGGGAGTTCCAAAACACGAGAAAAGTGAGACAGAGGGATCGTTAGTGGAGCAGATGGATGTTTGCATACATAAATGGACAGATGGAAAGTGTTATGTCAAAAACATGTCCACATGTCCCGTGTGTACATACAGTGTGTTCTTTTGGGACTTGTTGCTCATTATTCAGCATGAATATACTGGATTAACAGTCAGGACAGCAGGGTCACTAAAGAATATGAACTGGCTCATTCTGGCATTTCAGAGAAGGCACAGTGATGTGATTCAACACCTTAAATGACCAAGAGCCACCGTATGTAGCCTTTCCTTGTTCCAGGAGCAGGTGTGGTGCATTATGGGACCTGTAGGCAGGAGTTACAGAACAATCCTCTTTTGTGCCATAGCTGCTGGCTCACTGAAGTAAGATTACATCAGAGATTCATGGTGATCTAGCCAGTGTGAATTTGAGATGAGTTGAGCACAGCTGTACTAAGTGTGTGTGTGTGTGTGTGTGTGTGTGTGTGTGTTTGTGATCAGTGGCACACATTCACCAAGAGTAAAAGAGAGGGTCAATGGGGGAGAGGTATCACCTTACCTGCCCAACAGCCCCCGTTTACCGTGACACACACATAATCTCTCTCTCTCTCTCTCTCACACACACACACACGTACACACTGTTTCCCAAACACATGCACATAAACACTCAGCAGTTGAGGCAACCAAGGGCACATTCTGTCCTCAGTCCTCATCTACCACGCTGGATACGCTACACTATCCAGGTGAAGCTGTGTGTTTCCTCACCCTGCATGTGCACGAGCTGGAGGCCCAACAAATAGTTTATGCTTCATGAACCAAGTAAACAAAAATCAGATGTAGTCTTGGTAATCCCAGATATGAGTCTGTAAGGACATGAAAGCAGTCGTGTCCAATTAAACTCCCTCTAAATAAAGATCCAAAGCTTTTGCATTTCACCAAGGAGATGGTCGAGGACAGAAACTGTTCAATCCTTCAACCTGTGTGCTCACAATCACCCAGGGTTGGGTTATTGTGTCTTACCCTAGACAACAATACATTTTAATTGTACAACCTGTCTGGTTAGGATTCCTTTTGGACTTTCAGATCAGTGTCCTAACCACAAAAACAAATCGGTGCCACAAGATTTGCCTAGCAACAGGTGATCAGCAGTGTACAACAACTTCCCAGAACTTTCCCTGGTACATGAATCCCCCTCTCTATGCAAATACCCTCTGTCTGCCTAACCTCTTTATGATAACGACTGTTAATATTATTGTCTTTTATCAATTTTAAAACATTAAACATTGTAGAAGAAGCACTGTATTATGTGGCTTTTTTATCTTCCTTTAGTTCATTGCTCTCTGGTGGCTGGAGACTACAGATACTGCAAACAGATGAAGATTATCCTACATCCTATATTTAGTTGGTGTTTTGCTCCCAGTGGACGTCTCAGTTTGTCTGACAGTTTTCTGTCTTTTGTCCTCTGACAACAGCAGTGTTAACCTGTGCTGTCACTGAGCTGCTGTCACACACCAGCTGCGTGCAACATGACGCCCCGCGGAGACGCTGCATATAGTAGCCTGTTGTTCTGGCCAAGACAAATAAAATATATCATTTAACCGCTCCACAGAGCCGGTTTACGGGATCCGCGCCAGGCGCACCTGCTCACAGACCATGTTACATATTATTTCTGTCTCTTTTGGACCTTTGAACTCCATGTAGTGACACGCGTTGTTAAAACATGAACTCCTACATCCACAGTGCACTCACCCAGCTGAGCAGCCGCACGATGGTTTGCGGCTGTCGGACAAACTTGTAGAAGTCGAAGCCTCCTCCTGCGAGCGAAGCCCCGTACGCACTTGCACCGCCCGTCTCCTCCATGTCTCTCCCGTTCAGCCGATCCTCTGGAGCTCTCCTAGCGGTTTGAACCGACCTGACAGGACAGCCTGCACCAACTCAACTACACTAAACCGAAACTACTGCCACCTTCCGCCGTGCTGCTTCACTTGACGAAGGCCACCCAGAGGGAGTGCGCAGGCGGCTGCGCTGTCCTGCTGCGCGTCAGAGGGGCGGAGTTGTCCGGTTAGGAGCCCGGAAAGATGATCGTGTCTGACTGCTGTCATTTTACCACCACAAGATAATCTAGTTATTCATACTGTAAAAGACGTGACAGCACAGAGCATGATGAGCAGATGTTTATTTAACCACAGCAGACTGTGTTTACAGAGCAAACAGTTCAACTGGTTCATCCTCCAACGTCTTCTTCTCTTCTTCAAGTTGGGGCCATTCATCAACAGAGGCGTCAGATACCTGAGGAGAGAACAGACATATGAGCAGGAGAATTTGACTAGTTGCTTGTTTTAAATAACTGACCGATTGGTTGATTGATTTCATTCATTTGTTGGATCTCACCTGATCAAATTCACCTCTGGCTGTCTTCACCACATCAGCATCCTCGTCGTACTCTGACAAATCCTGTAAGGAGAGATATACTTGAAGGGCTCTGCGTCACGCTTAAGTATTTATCCTAATGGAGATAACCAAAGAAGCGAACAGAAATATTGACTGACCAGCTCGCCCTCATATGCAGCAGCCATTCTCCCCTCCATCTCCAAGCTCAACCTGAGGAGGAGAGGAAGCCAGTTGTCACATACACAGCTGTCTTGAGACAGGCATCGTTTGGTGCACTTGTAAACACAGAGCATAAAAACAAGCATAAAATGAATGTAACATAGGCCAGACTACACACAGTGCTGTAGCTAAGGTCATTGCTGTTTCTGGGAGTGTTGGGTTTTCAACAACCTGAGGAGGAGTGCACATGCAACAATTACACCCAAATTAAACATGAGGATTTTTAAAGACAGATTCAGAGATTTCTTTTGACTCATCGTGTTTAAATTTGACTTCTTCTGGCAACACAATTAGATAACACTTCAATAGAGGAATTGAGTATTTGTCCACCAGAATTAAAATCCTGGGCATTTATCATTTACATCATCATGTAGAAAGATACAATTCACTGGAAACACAACTGAACAGTTAAATAAAATGTGAAAAGTCCTTCATTTTTGGTTATTTTTTTCCCCTTTACATGCATGTTTAACTGCTCACCGAGAAGACAGTGCTACGAGAGGGCAACTGACACTGCAAGACATTTCATATTCAAACTGAAAAATGACTAAGCCTGTTTTAAGACAGCTGGACGTCTGCTGTCACTATTCATCAGCTTTATTGTTTCAGTTCCTTGGTCATCAATAGAGGTTAAAAGATATGTGATCCAATACATCTACCACATAACCACATCTCCAGTTCAACCTTTGTCACATGTCATTCTCTTTTCTCCCCATGTTTACTGCCAGTCTACATTGTCAAGCCATCTAATAAAAGCAAAAGTGCCAAAAAATGATGTACATTCATATTTTGTTATTGTACCCTGAAATTTCCTCCCAGCTCACTGTTGATGTTGTGAGTCTTTGCTGTGAACAAGAGGCCTTATTTGGAGCTGTAAGAAAACTAGGTATTGTTCCTGTTGAAAGGTGTAATGTGTAGCATTTTAACATACATATGTCATTACTATGTTAATTCATGTGTGATCATGAGCAAACAAGACCACAGATTAACCAGATTTGACATTATTTGTTGCTGCTTTGGACCTTTGCATGAAAGCTGCTGTATTGGTTTTATGGCACACAACAGGGAAACAGGAAGAGGCCCATTGTAGTTTTTCACTTCTCTAATTGCAGATGGTGGGTTAGCTGGCAGCATGTTATTCTTCCTCAGTAAAATAAAAAAGAAAAATCTGACTGAGGATCAAGTAGCACAGTTCTCTTCAGAAGAGGAAGTAACGGCTTCATGGGAAATAGTCACCATTTTGCAAGGTATCAGAATTAAACAGAGAAATAACTCACAGAGACTTCTTTCCGTACTGCCTTCGCCCTGAAAGAAGAGTAAAGACATTCATTCACAGGAGCAATGAGGAGATCAGATAAAAACAGGACTCTGAAATCATGGAAACATTGTGAACTCACTTAACACCACTCCTATCCAACAACAAATGGAGACCAGGAGAACCAGGACTGTGAAACATCCGAAGACAACTGCCACCACCAAGACGGGGAGACGATTCAGCACTGGAGGAGCAGGAAGATGGAGAAAAGATGAAACCAGCTGTCACAGGGATGTTGTACTTAAATCAACAGTAGTGGATCAACTGTACCTTCTTTATCCAAATACCGCCTCTTGCTGCTTATGGCGGTGGTGTTGTCAAAGCTGTCTGACACTTCACAGTGGTACGTCCCAGCGCTGCTCCTCCCTACAGACAGCAGCAGTATAGACAGTTCTGGAGGCAGGTTGGTCACATAGTAGAAGCTTCCTCGGTCATGTAGAAGGGTTTTGTTGAGGAACCACTGGTACCGTGGAAGAGATCCCTTCGCCGCCTTGCAGTAGAACCTCAGGCCGATCACAGCATAGTTTTCTCCAATGTCATAGTCGTAATGCATCTTCACAGGCCCATCAACCGGGACTGTTGGAGACATTATGGATCAATAAGAGACATCATGGACAAACACTTTAAAAAGTAGTGTGTATCACAGCGTTATGTCAGCACAGCAGTTTCAATAAATGTGCATACCAACTTCTAGGGGAATCCAATGACTGTATGCGATCCGGTCTCCATTGTTTGCCTGGCACTGGAGCCATCCCAAGTGCCGGCCCAAGACCAATGGAACCTTAAATGTGGCGCTTCTCTCTTCAACCGTTGTATTGGCAACCAATTCTGTCCTGTTGTATAGTGAAAAGGTGACAGGCGGAGTCCCTCTCATTGACTGACAGGTGAACGCAGCAAAATAGTTGTGGGAGTCCTCCTTTAACACGGTGAAGGAAATGTCAGGGCTTGACACCACGTCTGAGGGAAGAGGATGCAGGAGAATGTTATTTTGTTCAAAGAAACCATGTCACGTCTATAAAATTTGAGCCTGAGAGTTTTATTCACAACAGATTACAGCC
Organism: Macquaria ambigua; assembly: GCA_008360985.2. Classification (NCBI taxonomy): domain Eukaryota; kingdom Metazoa; phylum Chordata; class Actinopteri; order Centrarchiformes; family Percichthyidae; genus Macquaria; species Macquaria ambigua. The sequence goes on from VMKM01000985.1 coordinate 169,548, forward strand.
AACCTTTGACTGTGATTGCAACTTCAGAGCTGTTGGAGGTGAAGGCTGTTTTGTTGAAGTGGTTGGTGGCGACACACCTGTAGGAGCCGCTGTCTTTAGAAGTAGTTCTGAGGGCGACACAGATAATCATTTCAGTAACTTTCCTTTTACTTGTTCAGTTAAAAGTGAGCTCAGTGGCCTCCATTACAAAGGACTTCTTTCTTAGACAGTGTTGGACAGATGTTTGTGAGGGAAATGAGTCATAGGAACACAGGAATTTGCGTAATCAAGCGATGCAGGATGGCTGTACTTTCCAGCATTTTACCTATTTATATTTAGTACATCTTTTTAGTGCAACTACTTTTGTTTTTTGTTTCAGCAATTTCCAGTACAGAACTCTGATTCTTCATACAAACTTCCGGTTTACCATTCTCTCTGTGTTATTCCAACGTAATGCCACGTAAAACAACAAATTGTCATTTTAAAATTTCTGTTTGTCTACAAATTAAACAAATTAGATACAACATGTTAATTCGTGAGCTTTAGAGGTACTTGTAGCTGTATTTTCGAACTTTGGATAGAGCCAGGCTGGCTGTTTCCCCGTGTCCAGTCTTTATGCTAAGCTAAGCTAATTGCCTCTTATGCCGTGTTCACGTCACATCGTTTAACATCAGCCTCCAAGTTGTAATTCCGAGTCAGAGATATCGGAAATTTCTGACGCTGATGATATCTCCCACTTGGTGAAAAGAACTACAGACATGTCAACACACTTTTGGCAGAATGGCTGCAAATGCACCACCGCTGGCAGTTACAACGGAATAAAATCCAATATTAACATTAATACAATTGATTCAGCTAATTTCATAGGAACCATACACTGTTTGTTTGTGTCTGGTTTCACTTGGTAACGAACTGCTACAAATACGTACCACCTAGCAACACCCCACCAACCACAGGATACGGCCCTAGTTTTATCTATAGTACAGAGTGGTTAACATTAACCAATTAAATTGTTTAACTGCTCACAACACCATAGCAACCACCTAGTAATGCAGTAGCAGCTGTCAAGAGACAATCTCAATGGATTTCCACTGACCTGTAGATCAAGAGGTTGTCTGCAACATAGTGGAGAGGAGACGGAGAGACAAGCCGACCATTCAGCAGCCACTTGTAGGAGACATGATTTCCAGCGGTAAGATTACAGCGCAGCTCCAGTGTCTTCCCCTCAAAGAACTCCGCTGGACCTGAATGGACGGCAACCTTTGCGCCTTTCACTGGTTCTGCAGGACAGACACAGCAACAGACTGAGATCCTGGTCTTAATTCAAACCAACAATAACTCTTATTGGAAAAATTGGTAATTGGTAAGTAAAGATCCACTGATTTCTAAAGTTGAGCTCCTGATTTCAAAGACAAGCAGAGTCATTTTCTTCATGTTTTTATGGTTGTATAGTACTTTTATCTTTACATTTCTCTATTGGTTTTACAGGTGACCATGTCCATTAGCTTAACAACACCTAACTAGTCTTGTTTTAACCATGCTAGCGGTGTGGCTCTATGGATGGCAATGTCGTTCTATCGGTCAGTCTGTCTGTCGGTCCACCACTTTGGTATAGTATCTCAACAACTACTGGACGGACTGTCATGAAATTTTGTACAGACAGTCATGGTCCTCAGAGGATGCATCTTGCTCACTTTGGTGATCTCTTGATAATACCTCTAGTTCCACCATGAGGTTGGATTTTTTAGTTTTGAGTTAAATATCTTGACAACAATTTGATAGTTTGCTGTGAAATGCAACAGATATTGAAGGTCCCTAGGGGATATATGCTAATGACTTTGGTGATCCCCAGACTTTTTCATCTAGCACCATCATCTGGTCAAAATTTCAATTTACACACATTTGGTTCATGACCATAAACACCTGCAAAACTAATGACATTCCCACAAACCTCAGCTGTACTTTTTGTTAGTGCTAATTAGCACGTTATCATGCTAAAATGCTAAACATAGATGTTTTTCAAGAGGGACTTGGCCAAGAAGGTAGCTGACAGTGAAATCAGTGAAACAATAATAAATGTAAAACAGACAACATAAACAGGAAGGAAAATGTTGCACACTGTCATAAAAGAATATCTACTTAAGATGCACACCTAACACCATACAATAACAGAATCTAAACTGAACCCTCTGTGTTACTGTAACAGGGAAGCCACCTACATATGATATATTTTGGTGGTAATAAAGAGACTCACCAATAACCTTCAGGTAGTGTGTGTCGCTGACAGTGGGCTCTATGTTAGAGTTGTTCTGGCCTTTGGCCACACACTCCAGGTTGCCTTCGTGGGAACGTTTGATCACCATGGGGAAGGATGCAACCTCCCCGTTCCGTGAGGTGTATTCACCCAACACCTTGTTACGGTTACCCTCCCTAGAAAAGGTTGATAATTAGAGATATTTTATATCATTACTTTTACATTTTGATGCAGTGGTTAGATTTAATGTGAACAAATACTCACCTGAATAACTGCAGCAGGATAGATTCATTCTTTGGGTAGATGACCAGTTCACAATGAAGCTCTACAACATCTTTCACCAAAGCCTCCGAAGCGCCAAACAGTCGTGGACGCCCCAGAATTAACTGACCTATCAAAAAAAGAAAATAAAGAGAAAGCTGCACAAACACTCAACAGAAAGAATCATGAGCTACAATATTATATGAATTGACTATACATGCACTACCACACACTCAAACAATACAACTGACTTACTGCTCTCCTTGCTACAGTAGCACAACCCTGTAGAGAGGAAAAAGAAATCAACTAGTTTACAAGAGTTTTAAACCGTGAAAGTGTACTGCAGTGCAGTGTGTGTTGATTAGCTTACCCAGTACGATCACAAAGAGGGAAGCAAACATTCTTGAAGAAAACTTGTCTTTAACACAACTGTATACTTCAAATGTGATTACGCTACGCTGTGCAATGCAGGAGTTTTGAACAAATGGAGGGTTGAAAAAAATACACACGCACTTGGAAACATGTGCAAATAGCTGATAGTGTTGCACTACACCTCCCTGCAGTACCCTCCCTCCCTGTAACATCACAAGATGAAGTCAGTGGTGTTGTGTTGTATTTTCAAAAATGTGAATATCGAAACAACACAAGTCAGAGGCATTGTGAGGTAGAGGTGAAGGTGTAGTCAAGCATCATTTTTTTCATTGGTTTAATTGAAGAAACAACAAAACATCATTCAAAATTTGAATTTTTATTTGCTAAGAACGTGGCAGTACAGTAGTTTTGCTGAAAACTATAATCTCTCACTCTTTTTAATTGAACGTTCCACCAGTTTCTTATAAGTAACTTGGCAGCTCAGGAAAAGTCATACTTGCTGTGCCTGCCGAACAACAAAAAATAGCTGCCGATTTTAAATGAAATAATGACAATTTGCATGAAGAGGTGCAGGTTCCTCCTCGGTCATAGTGTGATCTAAAACACACAGAGAGAACAGTCATGATGTCTTCTTGTTAACACCTGGTTCACATTGCTCCAGATATTATTAAAAACAAAACAATCACTTAATTCAGCATACAGAGATGGTCAATGAATCTTAATATTTTGTCCTTTCCTAAAGATTTGATTGAGTCTTAAAAGGTTTTGTATTAATAATAGGGACAATAGACACAATGTTCTATTCATTTTCCATTGAATGATTACAATTAATTGCTAATGTAGCCCTGAGAGTCTTTTGGTCAGTGAAAATGCAAATAAAATATTAAAATTGTCAACAGGCAAGTATACCATTCAAAATATATAATATGAATAAAGTTTCCCAGTTTCCCAGGAACCTTACTACACAGTTACATATCAGTTCCTTTCTTAGAAGTTATAGGAAACTAAGTGACCTGTAAAGTAAAGTGTTATAGAACAGTATGCCATATTTCACTGATTAAAAATCATTGTGTTTACATGCAGTGTGTGTGTGTGTGTGTGTGTGTGTGTGTGTGTTTGCAGGCCTGTGTACCTGATCCTGAACATCACAGTCTGTAGAGGGAGTATCGGCCTGTCTGCCTCCTGACAGAGGAAGTGCCTCCGAACTGGGACTGGAAGGCACAGACACTGTTGAACAGGTTGATCTCAGTTACAGAACAATAAACTTTCTGAGGTCCATAAAGATCAAGCTTACTTTGTTGTGGCAATGTGGGCACGAGCTGTGAAAGAAATGAGAGGTGGAGACATAAGAACATTTCATATAAATTCAGTTCCTGTCAATTAATCCCCCACCCACCCACACACACATACACACACCTTGCCTGTGGTCAAACATCTTGTACACACAGCCTACACCCACTGCTAGCATCACGAGAAGGAAGCAGCAGAACGCTATGATAATGACCTCTATGGTGGTCATGAACACCTCTGTGGAAGAGAAGGGACAAAGCCAGGGAAGTATTACAGACTGAAGAGGCAGCATGTAAGGCATTTAAATATCCGATATGTGCTTTTTACTTGGTGGTGTTTCAGTGGAAGATTTTGCACAAGGCATAGAGTTAAGCTGTCTTTATCAAGAGTAAAGAGCGCAGAGACCCCACACAAAGAGGAAACGTATAAAAAGGCACATGTGAAATGTTAAGATGAGTCTGGATTAAAAAGAAGTCTGTTAAAGGAATAGTTAAACATTTTGTGAAATATGCCTATTCACTTTTTTACAGAGAGTTAAACAAGAAGATTGATACCATCCTCATGTCTGTACTGTAAATATGTAGCCGGAGTGAGCAGCTGGATAGCTTAGCTTAGCATAAAGAATGGAAACAGGGAGACACTTTGTTTTTGTATGGATTAAACTCGATAAAACTTGATAATTAGTGAGTGGTATCAGTCGTCTCATCTCACACTTGGTAAGCAAGCACATAAGCATATTTCCAAAAATGTCAAACCATTCCTTTAAGATTACTTTTATTCAACACCTAGTCTTGATCTTTTCACCTGTGACTCGGACCAGCACGGCTGCACTCTCCACCCAGGGCCCAGAGTCATCGTAGCTGTCCCTGGCCCTGCAGCGGTAATACCCAAAATCCTCTGGGCTGAGCTTGGCCAGAACAAGGGTTCGTCTATGGTCAGCTAGGGCATAGAGAGACAGGACAGGCTGAATATGGGAGTCCACATGCATCTCAGAGGGAAGGACAGAGTCGTTCAAGAACCAGGAGACGTAAGGGAAAGTTCCTCTGCTGACTTGACAGCTCAGCCTGGCGGCCGCCAGTTTGCAGTCGCCTCTGTAGAGATATTCAACTTCCACTTTTACATCACCTCCGACTGGGACTGGATGAACAGCAGGGAAGAGAACGAGAGAAAGATTATCAAAGAGCGGAACTAAAGGTAGGCAGTCACAGAAAGACAAATTTGACATGTCTGTGTAGCTCATACCCACTTCCAGAGTCACAGGCTCACTCATCAACTCCTGCACCTCATTAGTGACCCGGCATCGAGCCACGCCCATGTCCAGCCCGGGTACCATGGCGACGGGGAACCAGGCGGCGAGGGATTCAGTTGCTGTGACGGCTCCCACTTCCTTGTCATCTAGTGAAAGGGAGAAATTCACCGGAGGACTCCCTCTTGTTGACCAGCAGGTCACGTTGCCACGGTAACTGGCTCCCTCTTTGGAGATGGAGAAAGAGATCCTTGGTTTTGAAACGTAGACTGGTGGAGGAATGAAGAGGGGAGAAGATGGGGACAGGGATGATACAGTACATGTTAGGCTGCAGTGAAAACATTTCAGGCAGGTGCATGAATCAGGAATATATTTGTGTACATTTGGTCTCGAGCTGGTTTGAGTTATGCCCCATAACTCTTAATGCTACAGCCTACAATGATATTTTAGACTATAGGGTGCTTCCAACTTTGCAGCAACAGTTTGGGTATGGCCCTTTCCTGCTTCAACATGACAATACCCCCGAGCAAAAAACCAGGTCCATAAAGAAATGGATTTCCATCCAACACCTTTGGGATTAACTGGAACACAGACTGCGAGCCAGACATCATCGCCCAACATTCGATGCTGAATGGGAAGTGAATTCATGCAGCCTGGTTCCAAAATCTTGCAGAAATCCCTCCCAGAAAAGTAGAGGCTGTTCTAGCTGTTCTAGTTCTAGTAATGAGGTGAACGTGTGTCCACATAAAGGCTCCATTTAGTTAGTTTGTTGTTGCTGCTAGATGAAACCCTTTAATTTCTAAATGTTTCAGTATATCTTAGTGTGAATGTGTTTCCATTTAAACCACTTTAAATGTTAAACAAGACTAAGAGTCTACAGCCATGCTAGCAGCTGCGTGAGGCTGTACTTAGAGGCAGCGGTGCTTTGAGCTAAGTGCTAACATCAGCATGCTGACATGCTCACAATGACAATGCTAACATGCTAGTGTCTAGCAGGTACAATCTTTACCATGGTCACCATCTTAGTTTAGTGTGTTAGCATGCCAACATTTGGTAATTAGCACTAAACACAGTCCAATAGAGGCTGATGGGAATGTCATTAGTTTGCAGGTAATTAGTCATAAACTAAACATTGAACAAATTTTTACCTGATGGTATACTTTAAATATAAAAAATATAAAACATTAAGGGATTAACAAAAAATACGAATAGGACATGAATGTTGTTACCAAATTTCATGGCAATACAACAAATCGTTTTTGAGGCATTTCACTCAAAAACAAAAAAGTTAACCTCATGGTGGCGCTAAAGGAAATGTCAGAGAGTTGTTGAGATATTTCACTCTGGACCAAAACCAAAGTGGTGGAACGACCAACATTGCCATCACTGCTAGCATGCTTAAAAACAACCGTGAGTTCTGGTAAGTCTTCAATGCACTCTGCTACACTTGTAATTTTTCTTGACACATACCTTTGACCGTCACCTGGACCTCTGTGCTGCTGGAAAACCTCCTGATGTCCTGCACGCTGGACGAAGCCATGCAAGAATAGTACCCAGCATGCTCTGGAGTCACCTTCCCCATCACTAGCTTGTTCCCAGTGAGGTGGAGGAAGGGAGAAGTTGAAGATGTTACTTCCTTCCTGTTGAAAAACCAGGTGTAGGACAGGTGCGAGCCCTTTGTGACGTTGCAGCTCAGCACGAAGCGTGAGCCCTCGTATGCGATGGGGGGGAAGGGTTCAGAAGTCACTCTGGTGTTTGATGCTGGAGCTAGAAGTTAGGGAATGATGGATGGTTGGGGAGGAGAAGAAGAGGTCAAGTTTGGGAGATACTGTCTCCGGTAAAATAACTGGGACTTTAAAGCTCCAACAAGATGAAAGCTGTATGTCTACTCACTGACTACACTCAGCCTGATGCTGTTGCTGACTCTTGTGCGTCCTCCTGCCGTCGCCTTGCAGTGGTATGACCCCTCTGATGTTGCAGTGACCTTCAGGAAGAATGATGCAGGTTGGTCCGCTTGGAGGACAGTGCCTGTGGCAATCAGGAAACCACCGTCCCCCATCAGCTCGTAGGTGACTGGCGGAGAGGAGTCAGGTGCAATACAACGGAAAGCAACCCTCGAGCTGATGTAGGCCATGTCAGGACCAGTCAGCACTGGGCGAAGAGAGATCGATCCGCCTGCAGAAAGAAATGAAACACTGGGAGTTTGGGTGGAGAAATTTACCCACAGGTTTTAAAGAGAGTATGAGCAGATACAGCCACCAAGGTATTTTATTTCATGTTATGTGATCAAACAATAGCAAGTTAATAGCACTCTTCACATGACACTACATAACACAGTAACTATCTGAAAAGTTCTGAAAACGACAAACAAAAGATCTCTCAGCAAACTGAGCTCCATATCTTAAGCACCACTTTAACAAACTTACTTATCTTGACGAACAAACTTGCCAGAGCTGAAAAAAAAAATCAACAACACATTTCAGTAAGAATATAAGTCCATTCAATTTTAAATAATATTCAACTAACTCACCCAAAATTGGCAACAAATTTAGAGTCTGTAGATGCTCTGTATTTATCTTTGTCATGGTTTCTCTAGCTGGGTTCAGTGTGTTTCTGTGTGTGTTTTGTACGTGTGTGAATCCATGTATGTGCGTAGAAGCTAGGGGTGTCAGACATGTGTTGCAAGTAGATAACATATAAGGGCTGCGTGTTTGGTTTCATTTTAACGACGTGTGCAATGTTGAACACAAATAAAGCTTTAACAAAATGCACAAACTATAAAAGGTTTAATGAGCAGGATATTTGAAACAGTCACAGTTCATTGAATACAGGTAAAGTGACATTTGGCAACGCAACTAAATACTACGACCATCCTAGAAATGGTGAGTAAAATTCTATTCATACGCATAAATTATTCATTTACTGAGAAAAAGTAAAAAGCTCAAACTTTGGCTATAAATTAAGCTTAACAAACTCACAAGGACAATACTAAACATTTTTAATCCCATACAAAATGACTGCAGAATTGACTAAGGTTAAGAGAGTGCATCATATGAAGGTTAAAGACCATTGCAGAAAAAGGTCACAACTTTTTCCTATTTTGGTATATCATTTAAGTGGAAATGTGAAAGTCCATCAGTCCTTTGAACATTTTTATTTTCAGCCATCCCAGGCCTCCACCCAGCTGTGGTCAGCCAAAGCAATGTTTCATTTTTTTATTTTTAAGTGGAAGTCTTCAATGGGTCAGTGGGTCTCTTCAACAGACTCTGTGGGTGTTTCTCTGACGTCTGAGCATCGTGGCATGGTGTTTCACCAGGAAACGCTTATCTGAGCTGCTCTGTGAGGAAAATGCATACACATTTACAGACATAACATGCGTGCAGATACACCAGAATCACACTAAGATATTTCCTTATCTTCTTTCTGTGTCTAATTTGTAAGTATGTAAGTTGTTTGATGACACATGACTTACCATAACCAGCATGTCTTTCAGTCTCTCAATGGCCTTCTGATTGGCCCGTCTCCGTGACAAATAGGAGGTTAAGATTATACTGAGGAAACAGAATGTGTTTCATGTCACATTCAAAGACCAGCAGATCAGATGAAAGTGCTGCATGTGCATGTTAAAACAGCTTGTATTGAAACAGTCTAAAAGTAGATTATACTTGTTTCAAACTGGAAAAACTCATCACACTGCAAATACAGAGCCGGTTTTTGCATAAACCTCTCGTCTCTTTGCATACTCACATCTCAGCTAGTATGAGCGGCAGGGCGAAGGCCTCAGAGGACAGGTAGCGGAGAGTGGTCTGTGCCGGCCTCGGCAGACTGTCCACACACACTCCTGTCACATTAAACACAGTTTCTCCATTTCCAAACGGACCATATGGGTTCCTGGGGAACAAATGGTAGAAATGAGCCGCAGAGAAAAGTAAAATATAAATGTGATCTTTCCCTATAGCGGTAAAAGGGCAAAGGCAAAGGTTTTATATTAACAGTACAACAGCACAGTAAAAGTTAGAGTAAAAAGAGTACATATTTATGTTCAGTGTGGCTTCTTGCTGGTAGAAGTTGAAGCCCAGTGTGGCTGCAGCCATGAGGAGACCGAGCAGCAACATGAAGTGGAATAAAACGGAGGAGCTGGAGGCTCGAAACATCCTCTGCTCTGCCACACAGCACCGCAGGATCGTGAACTGATAGAGAGAAAGAGACATGGACATTGTTGGAAAATGTTCAAATACAGCTGATGGTCACTAGTGCTTCTTGGTCACAACTGCATCTGTCACTGCAGAACCATAGACCAGGTCAAAGAGGGAAACAAGGAGAAACTGAAAAAAAAACTGTACTATTAAGCTATTTAACTTGCAAACCATTTCAGGACAGACAGAGAGAAAGATAAAAATTAATTTCTAGAATGTGAGAAATATATCAATATTTATTACTTAAAGGAATAGTTTGACATTTTGGGAAACTTGCTTAATGGCTTTTTTGCTGAGAGTTAGATGAGTAGATTGATAGTACTCTCCTATCTGTATGTTAATTATGAAGCTCGAGCCAGGAGACAGATAGCTTAGCATAGTGAATGGAAACAGCTAGCCTGGCTCTGTCCAAATATAACAGAATCTGCCTACCAGAACCTCTAAAGCTCACTGATCAACACATTATTTCTTGTTTGTTTAATTTGTACAAAAACCAAAGTGTACAAACAACATTATGCGCCAGACTATTTCTTGTCCAGATGCAGTGACTTAATGGAGTCTCTGCTTGTTGCCTGGCAACGCCACGGTGACAACTAGAAATCTTCCCGCACATGACCCCCATAAAACCAAATTGCCATTTTTACACGTTGATTTTTGCAAGGATTAAACAAACGAGATATAACGTGTTAATTAGTGAGCTTTAGAGGTGCTGGTAGGTAGTTAGTGTGGTGTCTCGTCGACTTTGTTAAGTTTATTTCATGTCATGTCTTAGTTGTTGTTTTTTTTGTCAAGTTGAAGTCACTCATGTCTAGTCTTGTCCTGCACTTCCTGTTTTATTTTGTACTAATCCTTCCCTCTCGTTTCAGACCCTGACTTCCTCCCTTTGTGTGATTTTCCCGCCTTTGTGATTGTCTCCCCCGCCCCTGATTGTTTTCACCTGTGTTCCCCTACCTCATGTATAAATAGTCTGTGTCTCCCCTTGTCCTGTGCCAGTTCGTCTTGTTTCTGTCCGTCAGCATTAGAGCCAAGCGTACCAGCAATTCTTCCATGCTTCAGGTTTTTGCTACTGTTTATGTTACTTTTGATCCTCCTTGTGAGCGTTTTATTTTGTACTTTGTTTATCCTCCTCGTGAGCGTTTTTTGTTATATTCGTCAGTAAAGCTTTTTGGAAACTTAATACCCTGTCTGAACGAGTCGTGCATTTGAGTCCTCCTGTTCTGAGTCAAGTTCGTGACAGTTAGTTACCTTTGGACAGAGCCAGGCTAGCTGCTTCCAGTCTTTATGCTAAGCTAAGCTAACCAGCTGCTGGCTGTAGCTTTATATTTATCGTACGGATGAGAGCGGTATCAATCTTCTCTTCTAACTCTTGGCAAGAAAGCAAATAAGCACATTTCCCCACATTTTCAAATTATTTTAATATTGTTGCTTTGGTACTTATGTAATTTCTATCTGTTTATTTCATTATCTGAATGCCTTTGTCGGATTGGTTTTGTTTTATTTATTAAAGTAGTAACATTATGATTAAGATTAATTCTATCTCTTTAGATCATTGTTCTAAGACATTATGTGACATTAATGCCAGTTCAGGACGTTGAACACAGACACACAGGGGGAGAGAGATAGTTGAACAGCTCATGTGTAATAATAGATCCATAACTCTCATGTTCCAGACAACCTTTTTGATGTAGAACGTGGCCATCAGTGTGACAGTTCCTATCACAGGCAGCAGAGGGCAGTAGTAAACTCCCACCCAGGACACTGTCTGACTGTACACCAGATCCAACACATTGAAAGGGATCAGGAAGCGCTGTTTCCCTGACAACCGGGCCAGCAAGGATGAGGGGTACTTCTCCTGCACCAACCTGTCAGACAGAGGAGAGATAGTTTGCACAGATAGTTCATGAAACCTGAGTATGTAGTATAACTGAGCTTCAATCTTTCCATAGATTAGCCAAACTGTTGTGGAATCTACTCTAGAAAGACATCAAATGCATTGATCTTTCCAGTTAAACCACGATGACTAAGAAAGAAAGAGACTTGTTAATCTCAAGCAAACCCACTTCCTGGGGTAGTTCAAGAGAAAGACGGTGCAGAAAACGGCGAGGAAGTTAAAGATGCACAGCTTGTACATCTCTCTACCAAACTTGTTCTCCCTGCACTGGAAAAGATTTCGAAAAGAAACACACAAACGAAAATGGGGGTTAGAAAAACACATCTACCTGTCATCAAATATCAGTCCTGAAAGTCTGACTCAAAGACAGATAGCATTATTTTGTCTCATTAGAGCTCAGTCTGTAGGACCTTGAAACATAAATCTCACTCTCAACTCACTTGCTGACATTCTGTTGCTGTGAAGATGAAGAATAAGTAGATCCCCAGTGAGGCCAGCTTCAAGAAGATGCTCCTGAAGAAAAGACACAGTGAATCCAAACAGGTGTGTATGTGTACAATAGGTTATCCTTTGTTTATCTCTCTGCGCACCTTACCTCACAAGTGTGGCATTGACCTGCATGGTGAAAGAGTAGTCTTCAAAAGATGAGATCTTGCGGAAGATGTGCGGGAGGAACAGGTTGACAAAGGTGATGGTGATGGGAGGGAGGTACTGGAGGACCAGACTGACCAACCAGTAGTTCTCGCTCTAAGAAACACAGTCAGGGGGTGTCAGATGTGAAAATCTATTCAACAATTCTGGGACATACCGCACCAAAACCACATGTTCGGCATCAAAGTCTTACCTCGTACTGTGATGTTTTTATGGCGAAGTAGATAAGGTAGAAGGCTCCACCTAGCAGAGACAGAACGAGCAGGTTGAGGACGAACCTGAGCAGGTAGAGAAGCACCCACTGTCCAAGAGTCCTCTGAGCCTCGCGCAGGTAGAAGCTCTGCTCCTCCAGGAACAGCTGAGCACCAACAGAAAGAAATACAGGAAAACCTCTCTACTGTCACCAAAACATTAGAACTGCAGTACATACATATACAATACAAGAATCACACAGTATATCTACATTACATATATTGTACACACGTCCTTTTCTTTTCAGAGAAACATAAAACTAAGAAGTAGTAGGAATAAAGGCATAAAGAAAAATGTTTAATGAGAAGAGCAGTGTATTCATTTCTCTTCACGGTGAGTTAAATACATTTATATTTCACTTTTGAGCTGGTTCTACAAAGAGCTTAGAAACACGAGCACCCTTTCAACCACTGATTTATAAAATCGAAACCAGTCATCCTGGGACGAACTAAATTTCCTCATCTGCCTCTAGCAACGTTGCTATGTTGTGTGGGCTTCTTTCACTTAGGAGGTAGACATTACTTTTCACTGACATTTACCACCTTGTGTCTGTGTGGGCAGACATAGGGGATATGTACTGTATGTGTGTGAACATGAGTGTTTGTGTGTGTGCATATATCTGTTTTGGAAGCAGGGTGGGAAACTATTTGGTGGCTGGTGGATACCATATTTTATCAACTAACAAGTAGAAAACTATTTGCTGTAAATAAAAATGTAGAACTTCTTGTTCATGAAATTCCAGGTTTGATTACAGACAGGTAATATAACCAATGCAGATATTTCCTTATAGGGCATGAGGGGTCACTGAATAGTTTGATGATCATGACTATGATGTGAACAACATGCTACGGCCTTGGGTTGAGTCAGGAGGTTTTTCCTTTAATTTGTCACCCAACCTTATATATGTGAAACAGCCAAGGCGGGCAGTAGGTTTGACAGATTCACTGTCTACTCTCAAAAAGTACCAGCATGTTGGCCAGTGACCATGGTAAATTAGTGCTATCATGCATGCAGGTGCTATGTGTGTGTCCGTTCACCTTGAGATCGTTCCTGATGAAGCTGTGTTTGAGAGTAGCAGCAGCAGGGTCTTGGATGGTGAAGTCCCAGCCACAAAAGATCTTGTAGCTCACGTTCATACTGTAACGCTTCCCGAGCATCCAGGTGTGCTTGTAGCCAACTGTCGTTCTATCAGAGAAGTTTACAGATGAGCAGATTTAATACAGACGTTTTTTTTAAGACGTAAAGAAAATCGCTATTGAACTTTCTGTTCTTTTGCAGTTGTATCCTAACTGACCTACGGACCACCATGATGAGACTGAGGAAGAGGATGGTGAGGATTCCAGCGAGGTACAGCAGAGGTGTATTCAAGCACTGCAAATTCAGGGAACCACGGGTATAGAAACCAAAGAAGACTGGAGAACGATCCAGGTAGCCCTGTAGAAAGGAGAAGAGAAGTTACATTACATGAAACATATGGAAAACATACGGTATACACACACACGCATGCAATTAAACAAATCCTTACCGATCCCAGGAAGAAATCCAAAACAGAGTCATTGCCTCCAAACCTCCGCAAAGGTTCTGTAAAATCACAGAGAACAACACCACAGTGTTTTGGCAGGAGTCTACATTGAGTTGTGGTTAATGTAATCTGTCATTACAGTTGACTCACCACTTCTGTTGCTCCTGCCATAAAATGCTGTAGGCCCCAGAATGAAACCCCCGATAAGAGCACAGTGAAGTAGGTTCAAGAAAACCAGATATCTGAGGAAAACAAAGTAAGCCTTCACGCCGACTCCAAACCTGCCTGGAACAGATCAGTGAGAGTTGGGGTATTAATTGTGCAACAACATGTGTTTGGATGAAATCATCTAGTCATGGTGAAACAATGTACTGGAAACCAACAGGTGACGTCCTTACAGTGTACTTCAGGCCTTTCTTACCTCCAATGGCGTGGAGAGTGTGCTTCCATGGCAACAGGCCTGCTAGAGCTCCTCCCATGTGTGCCCAAACCCTCTTCCTGTAGGTGCTCTGGCTCCGGCTCCAGGACTCCCAAAAACCGATATTGCTGATTTGCATCTTCCTCCTGTCCCTAATCAGCAGCACAAATATGATATTTCATGAATTCCTTTTTATCTTAACATGTCAGAGCCTCAACCTAAGCATGAAAATACCATTTACACAATATTTGATCAGAAATCATAACATAAAGGCGAGGCAGAATATTTTTCATCTCCTTACTTCAAAGCTGAACATTAAGTTTTTTAAAGGGAGGCAAACACTTCCTAGATTAATATTTGAACATAAAGGATTCAAAGGGGCACTCTACTGATTTTACACATCAAGATCATGGGGAGTAGCGCTCAGTCTGTGGAATCAGTTGTATAATGTCTCCTGTGGCTCTGGAGGAGTTTTCTAAAGCCAATCTGAGATAACCCTGATGACAGCACTATGACATGAGGGTTATCTCAGATTGGCTTAAGGACACATTTTGAGAGAAAGACTGCGTTACAAACTGGAGGTGTGAAAGGCGTGGGTGTTTACCAGGCAGGAAGGGTGATGACAGATGCTATTGAGTTGCATTATGGGAAGTGTAGGATCCACTGTTTTTAGAGCTTGATCCATACTAGGAATTAAAAGTCAGGATATTTCACCCTCTGCTGTGTAGATTTTGACCAGTCTTTTTTTTTAAATCTGTCTCTTGCAAGTCCCCCCCACTTTATGAAAGTGCAATACTAAATCAGTGGATTACTTACTCAACTGCTTGAGGAAGAATGCATTGAAATGATTTCAACAAACAACAAATATTCTTTTGAAAGAAACAGACTGAGCAGCAAGACTCTCCTCTAAGGGTTTTCTCAGGCAGTGGTTCCCAACCTGGAAGTGGGGAGCCCCCACCCAAAGGGACCACAAGATAAATGTGAGGGGTCACGAGATGATTAAGGAGATAGGAAAGCAGAAGAAACACATTTCTGCCACACAAAAATATATTTATTTTTTCCACCTTTTCTCTAATCTTTACTTTTTGCATGTGAATTACTGGATAATTTCACATCTTTAGGCCCCTAAAAAGTATCAAATACACCACTATGTGAGAGGGGAACAACACTCTTTGGTTGAACTGGCCACCACTTAGACACATGCAAGTAAACATGTTGCTGCAACTGGGATGAAGGTATAAAAAAATAAAATATGGTGGTAATTCAATTTAAAAAGAATATCAAATGTATATTCAACTCCAGCATGCTACACATTGTGCTAAAGTAAAGAAAGCATGAACCTTTTCCACTAGAATGTCAAAGTAAGATGTAGAATGAGAAGAAGCAGATTTGAGGAGTGTGTACAGCAACAGGCTCTCCCACCTGGCGTCTCTCTTCCCCTGAATACACATGACCAGGTCCCTGAGCGGCTGTGTAGATGTCTTGTCTTTGGGTCCTCTGGACAGGTGGCCATGGCTAATATTCTCCCCCGGCTCTAGGCCACCCTGATAAGCCTGGCAGGGTTCCTGAAAACCCTGTCTGTTCTGCTCGAGCCGGGTGGCCTGGATGCTGGGCAGCTGATCAAATATCTCTGTCTGATAGTACTCGCAGGAGTCCGACGACAGGGTGGAATGAGTGCTCTCATCTGTGGTGAGAAAGACACATATATATGTTTATATTTGTGTGAGTTCCTAGACATGGCACATGAATGTAGATTCCAGTGCATGGTTACATATAAAGTGTTTTACTTTTCAGTTTTTGTTACAGGCTGTATAGGGTTACAACTAACGATTATTTTTATTATCAATCTGCACATTATTTTCTTGATTAATCAATCAATTATTTTATCTATGAAATGTCAGAAAATAGTGAAAGGCCCAAGGTTACATCTTCAAATGTCTTGTTTTGTCTGACCAACAGTCCAAAACCCCAAAGATATTCAGTTTATAATGATATAAATAATAAATCTTCACATCTGAACAGTTGGAACCAGCAAATTATTCAAATAATTATTCAATCACCAAAATAGATGCCGATTAATTTTCTGTTGATTGACTAATTAATTAATGGACCAGTCATTTCAGCTGCTGTATGTTTGATCTGTTTAGTTTATATCTAATGCTGTTAGACATATGTTTGCTTGCTTTCCTTTTTGTTTTTCTCTTGCCTCTGTATGCAGTGTCAGTAGTGTCTTGTAAGCCAATGTTGGTTGGAGACATCTAAATAAATTCATTTGATAACATCTAATGTGTCAAAAAAGATGTCTGAGCAAAACTAAAATACTAAAATTGAACCCTTCATGAAATATTTGTATTTGTGAGAATGGCTAACATGTTGGCATTTAGCATTTAGCATTTGATTCCTGCTACCGGCCTTTTCTGTGTGGAGGTTACATGTTATCCAGAGTATCATCTGGTCTCCTCCAAAAGTAGAGAAATATCTATTCTACAGTACGTCAGATGGTTTGCATATGTAGTTTTGGATGAGTGATAATGGGCCTCTATTAGACATAAACCAGAAACCTATTCTATTAACAAAAAAGTAAAAGTAATCATGGTTTCATTTGGTAGTGAACTGTATGCAAAGGTACAGTATATATTATGCACTGTAAGTGTATCACTCAGCATAATCCCACACAAATTCACACATACTAGTACAAACACAGTGTTGAACAAGCTCGATGTCGTTTCTCTCTCTCTCACACACACACGTATAGATGGCAAATGCACAGCCACATTTGTATTATTTTTCTGTTACCTGACAGGAGTCTCATGAAGTTGACAGTATTTTGCTCCTCCATTTTTCCCCCCTGCACTTCCTCTTTAATAACAAATGTTCAAACACCAATCTTCTCGCTTCATATACAAGTCAGCAAACATCTCCACCAAAGCTGCAACTTAAAGTTAGAAAAAAAGTTACTTCCGCAATCTGCATCAAAATATCCTTCTTTGCATTTCACATCAACACCACACTGAAGTGAAGAACCCTAAGCGGCTGATCTGGAGTCAGTGTCGTTCCTCAAGTCCTGTTGGCACGGCTCACTTTCTGGCAGGTGGAGCAGATGTACAAGCTATCTACACATAGACTGACTGTGACTGTAGCTGAATTTGACAGCTCACAGGAAATCACATGACAGGATGCAGAAAGAGGCTCTGCATTGGTGGCTGAAAATATCTCAAACCATTTCACAACATAACAAGAAATTCCCACACATACACACTGGACTGAATACAAGTTAGAAAATGTTTTTATTAAGGCTGGATACCTTACTGTAGATGATGATAGTAACAAAGACAGTGGAGCTTTTTAGTGTTGTCTGATGTGTTTAGATTCACAATTTAATTTATTACTGTTCAAGTACTGTTTATTGATTTATAATGCAATCTGGTCATGACAACATGACTTTGTCTGTGAAATCCACTAAAGAACGGTGCTAAATAAACATTTGGTTTCAAATTAAACTGTAAATTTGAATATTGAATATAATTTGCCACTATTAGGAAGTATCAGTTTAAGGTGTGTAAAGGTCACAGCCAAAAGTCAATTTCCTTTTAAACTAAGTCAAATAATCAGGTAATCAGGTAAGTAATCATTATCTGCCTTTTTCACTGAATCAATGTGAACTGTCATGTGCTTCTCATAGACTTCATACAAGCTACACTGGGCAGTGTTTCATCATTTGGAAACTGCCGTTTGAATCTAATGTATGAGATGTGATGCAGCAGAAAGGCTCTTTCCACCCACTTGCTACACCACAAAGACATTTGAGGCTTCTAGTCAGTACCATTTACAAAGAAACATGAGAATGGAAGTCATTTCTTATGTGCTGTTTCAACATACTTAGTTTCAGTTAGACAGTACAGACTTTCAACTCTACTTTCCTCACTTTGTGTTTGGTTTAGACAAACTGATTACCCTGTCTCTACCCAGAACATATGGACACATCAGGTTATTTCAAATGCAAAACATTAGGGGTAAACATGAAAGTGAACATGTAAATAACAGATGAGTTATGGATGGGTATCAGCCCTTTTTCACAGGAAAAGCACAGGTGTTACTACAGTAATAACATTAACGATGGCTCTGTAACAATACCAGGACCCTAAACTGAAGCAGCTAAATGGAATTCAGCCATCATTCATTTTAGTATGTACACCTGTGCTTTTCCTACTTTGACATGTCAAAAGGTTTTCCGGGGGAAAAGGCCTACGGCCTGCCAGCAAAATGTCACACACATAAACACAGGCTGATGTATGACCTTTTTCTTTTTTCACCCATTTAGTTATGGCCGTTTACTTGGCAGTGAAGTAAAATGAATTTGTAAGATGAGGCAGGTCACTTTGCAAAGAGTGAGCCTAGGTGTGGCCAGGTATGTGCAGGTGAGTCAAGAGGAAGGGCCAGGACACTCTATAGCCATACAGTAGGCTACTTTTAAAGTCACATGTAACTTTGTTTGTATTACCTTTTTAGGCTTCACCATTTATCTTCATCAGATGTGTTATGCGATGATTTACTCTACTTCCAGTTAAGTTTTCTTTTCACAATTTCTAGGTTATGTAACTATTTATATGTCAATTAATAAAAAAAACTGACGACTGAGTCGATGAATTAGGCTATGTTTAGACTGTCTTTGTGTGTTTTTGTATTGTTTGAGTAGACAAACAACGGTAGAGTTGAAGCCTGAATAGGACTGAACCAAGAGTCGCAACTTTGCGGGGGTGAAATTTACGTTACCTCGTTGTCACTAGAGAGTCCTGCCGGTGAATAAGTTCAGTTCATGGATGCGTTGTAAAGCAAGACAGACTTTAACACAATAACTGTGGATTTCCTATGTTAATGAAAGGTCTAGCTCTCTGTTGTTATTGTTTTGTGTTTAAAAATTAGAAACCTAACATCCATCCAAGAAAATGGTTTGTCCTCCGCTGTCTGGTTGCGCGTGCAGACTATTTTGACTGACATTCTAGCAACGACTCAATGGGTTTGTTAAATCACCGAGCGGGTGAGTGAACATTTTTTGGCAGTCTTAGCCGAAGTTTTAAGCTGTTGTTTCGCTTCATTTAGCCACCTCTTTATTTGGAAATCCGCAGATTTGTTGTCACCTCGAAGGTAAAAAATGTTGTCAACTTAATGAAACTCACTGACAGGTTGACAAGCTCGCAGCCGGCCGTTGACCGCCACTAACCTTAGTTAACGTTAACCTAGTTAACGTGTAAGCTAGTCGACAACAGACAACAACACAAGAGAAGTCAGTGTTTTTAAAAGGAACAAACTGTATGGCTTTGCCCTGTGTCGCCCTGGGATGTGAGCTTGTTCAGCAGAAATGTCTGCAGAAGTGGATTCACAATCTCGGGTGAATGAGCTTTTGTCGTGTATTGTGCAACGGCAGGGTCGTTTGTTATCTTAACTGCAACTCTTTGTCTTGTGCTTTCTCATATGCCAGACACTTTAGGAATATGAACATAGATCGATAGATAGTTTTATTTTTTTTTTTTTACCACATCTGTGTTTTAGCACATGGGTTTCCATTTTCTGTCATGTAGCCCACATTGAACCTATAATTTTGTGTCCTTTTTTTCTGAATGACGGCGGAGAGGCATGCAGTGTTATGGGCCTCAGAGTGCAATAACAGTGTAATTGTGTATGTACATGCATGCCTGTCTGTGTTACAGAAAGCAGAGTCGTGTTAATTGCATGCACATTTTCTCTTGTCTGCCTTCATCTCCCTTGTGAGTACCCTGTTGCTATTCTCTGCCTCCTCTGCTTTTCTTGTGTTTTCTTTTTTTAACATTGGCCTTGCTCCATAAACGATTCAGAACTTTTTTTCTCTCCTTTGTACTAAAACACAGAATTACATGTCTGCTCCTTTTAATCGTCTCCATTTTCTCTCTGTAACCATCCTGTGGCAAACTGTGATGCCTAACTCATAACATCAGGGTACTGAAATACAAGTATATCTGCTGCCATGTTTGCTGTAGCTTTGTGCCTCCCTCCTTCCTCTATTGGCACGCTGGGAACTGGTTGTCTTTTGTCATGCAGTTGTTGAAAGCTGTCAGAGTGGACAGATTCCTCTACACCCATCCGTTCCCTTTATAAACCCCTATGCCTCACCCTCAAATCTGCTGATAACTACCTTCTGCTTTCTGTTTTATCCACTGGAAAAAGTCTACCCATGTATGTGATGCTAGGCAGTGTTTTCATTTGTGGAGACAGGGACGCCTTCTTTTTATCTACATTATACTGCTCTTCTGCACATCTTGCAGATCTAGTGCACTTTTTATCCTGGTATGTTTAATTCTACTTATTTCCTTTTATGAAGGAACAATGTTCTCTAACTTGTAACCCAATGTAAACTCCCATTGAACCAATCTGTATACCCCTTCTTTGTTTTCCCAGCATATTTTGTTTGGCAGTAGTGCAGCTCAACTCTGACCCCCTGTTAGGATGTGTTGTGTGTTTGTCCCACCCCCACAATATCCTGGCTGTACAGTCTCAGAGGACTGCTTCAATATTAGTAGTCACATATATACACACGTTAAACTAAGACACAAAGAGTCACTTCATTAAGGCTAAACGCACAATGTTAGAGAATGACCAGCCACCCCAGCAATGCAGTGGTGCGTAAAACCACTGTTTGTTGCTGTGCCCTGCAGAAGTGAGAAACTTGACAGAATTTAAATCACACAGAAAGAGATCGTCTAAAACAAATATATGTAGTAAGAAACGGACCCTTAATTAAGTGTAACATGATCCTGAAACCTCAGGTAATGAGAAAAGTATGTTTGAGAGAGAAAAGCAGATGTGTGTGGTAGATTGCCGTAACGGGGCCTGAAAAGAATGAGCTCAAAAGAAGGATTAAAGTTGATGGTGGTAGAGGGACATTTTTGAGCCATTCAGTCATTTAGTCAGTGTGTTGGCTGGTATTCAGAGCTGCGCCCTGCTTCATGCAGCTGATATCATATTCACTCAGAAAGACTTCCACCCTGAGAAAAAGCCCAGCTCTCTGTTGCACCTAAAATACTCACACATTACACAGGGCACTCACATTAAACAGACACAACCACGTACCTTGCACCTGTGATGTGGTGGATGCTCTTTGCAGTATGAGTGCACACTCAGTGTACGTTATTGGAGGAGGCTCCTACTGGGAACTGAACTTCCATTCTTTGGCTGTTGCTCTGACTTACCCAAATTCTTGTATGCCTCTTATGTCTGTGTGCAGTTTGAGGGTTTGTTGAATGATGAGCTTAGCCTAGCTTAGCTTAATTACTGGATGTCCATGGGATCATGTAGCAGCTCTTTATATATATATATATATATATATATATATATATGCAGGGGAAATACTCAGAGCATTAATAAACCTTCAGGTGTTTTCACAAGAACATACAACATCCTACTGTTTCTGTTGTGGGTGCATATAAACAGGAAGTGGATCTGGCGTTTATTGTAACCTGAACTATTCTTACAGTGAACTTTATAGATACATAAATGACAACATATTGTGTTGTTGGACCAAATGTTCATCTTTGGAGAAATTTGTGTTTTTCCCGCTTTTGAGAAAAGCTGTTACTCGATCCCATAGATGTTCAGTAACTGAGATAAACTAGGCTAAGCTAGCATCCTTTCAAACAGGGGTGCGGGGTCATAATTCAGTGTTGTCATTTATTGTCTCTCCAAATAATTGATCATGATAAAAATCTCATACAACATTTGATCCAAATAGTTAACATGTTTTTGTTTTGAAAATTATAGTATTTTGATTTGAGTCAGCAGTGTTTCACTTTATATAATGTGATTTTACTAAGTGTTTAATATATTGAAATTGAGATAGTGCTGTGATAATTTATGCACAAATCATTTTTCTATATTGCCCACCCTTGTTTCAAGCTGCATGGGCAATATGGATAAAATATTCTATCATGGTGGCAAAGATTATCACAATGAAATGGCTGTTTTTGGCTAATCCAGTGACTTAAATACCTGAAAAATCACTTTATTTTGGCATATTAATCAAAGTCCTGCTCATTGATTTGCATCATTGATCACAACGGCCACATAAACCCAAAGATATTAAAGAGAAAGCCACCAGGGTACAAACAGTATGGCAAAATCTTTGATGGTTAAAAAGTCTGTTATCTCAAGGTATATTTAGTCAATTGCTCACCCTAAAAGTGAAGTTTAAAAAAGAAATCCATCTGTTAACTGTGCAGCATCTCTTTACTGTGAAGTATGTGGATATATTTTCAGATCAGCTGTTTTTTTTTTTTTTTTTTGTATGGCCAACTACAATGTCCAAAGAGCAATCATTACCATCCACGGTCTCTGCTCTGCTTTGTCAACGCAGGCTTGGATGCCTAAGAGGTTTTATAAGATAATGAATATCTGGATTCAATTTCCCTGACTCCCAAACACTTCACTAATGTTTTTATTTTATGAGCGTTTGTGATCATGTTTTAAAACAACAGGACATGTCCTCTCTGGGTCTTTGATGAAAGTTTATATGCAGTTGTTGCACATAACTGAGGACAGATTTCTGGACTGATGTGAGGCCCTTTTTAAAATGCACACAAACACACAGGAAGCAACCAGCATGCTTCCTCCAAGCCTCCCATATGACTCTGACTGTGAACACTGACAATGCATCATTCTGTCTCCGGCCATGAATATTCATTTCTTTGGTGACATTGAGCCATCTGACTCTGACCACAGCCCTCATCACAAGCAGCGCCACAATGGAGCTCTCACGGATCTGGACAAAATGATGTAATCCCTCACACTGATCATAAAAGGCGGTGCATTAGATGTTAAACAGCAATATAAGTTGTTTTTTCATGTGGCCTGAGGTAATTATAGTACGTCAGACCCCCATTTACACTTTTATCCTTATCCAGATACAGATCACATTTTAATGCAAAGTGTAAATGGAACCTGAGGCTGGAAGTGTACATGTATACTATACAGTCCTCAGGTTTGTTTCCTCACTGTGCAGTTAAAAGTGTGCGCAGGACAAGCAGTAACATGACGAGAGCGTTCAAATTCCAAAGAAGTCTGCTGGCATCTTTCCCTCACCTCTAACTCACTCACTTCCCACCGCCCCGTCTCCCTCTCTTTTTCCCCTCCTCTCTCAGGTAGATAAGTAAACACCATGGTGGGAGTGGAGTGCAGGTCTGAGCAGGTGAGGGTGTGAGCCCTCTGCGTTTGGTCGACAAAGAGGCCGACGGCCGGACAGATTGAGAACGTCAGAGGAGAATAAGAATGGCTCGGAACTTTGACCTGATGCATCCTCTCGTGGAAGCTGGACTGGAGTAAGTTGTTTCAGTACTCCTCTCTCTCTCTTCAAGTTACTCCTGTTTTCTTCCTCAGTTTTTCAGTTTGCTTTGTTGTTCCAAGCTGTCAGCTTACTTAGCGCTACTTAACATCAAGGCCGTGAGGGGTTGGCAGGAAGATAAGGAACTGAGATGACAGGATTAGCTGTGCTCTTTGATTTCTTGTTAGATACTAAACAGGAAGGCAGATCATAATGCACAGTGTCCCAGCCAGGGCTTTCATTTATGTTTTTATAAATCATGTGACCAACCACTAACCTCCACTTCCGTCTTCATAAAAAGACTCGTATTTGTTTGGTTTAAAGCATGTTTGAATGTGTGTGTGTGTGTGTGTGTTTGCATACAGTCTATCTATGTGTGAGTGAATGTTTCCATTTGTAAACAGTACAGACCTTATTGGCTTCTGTGTGGCCCTCGTCTTGTGCTATCTGTGTAAAAGTACTAAGTCAAAGGGAACTGGACTTGCTGTATTTTCTTGTGTTTTTTCCCTCTTACTTTTAAGACGAAAAAACAGTCAGTCCAGTTAGCTTTGACTTATAGTACATCTAGATAGCACAGGAAGAGGACTACACAGAAGGCAATCTGGGCTGTACTGCTCACAAGTGAATGGGCTGTTTGGTTGCAGTTTCCCCCCATGAGACTACTGGTGACTGAGTCAGCAGGTCATAGTCCTTAGAGCACTCTTGATCTGTGTTGAAGTGTGTCTTTGAATCTAACCTGTGTTTTTGGGCCTGTATCTCTGTACCTCTTGTATCTGTTCTTATGTCCATGTGTCCCTCTGCCAGGAGCCCGGTAGATGAGGAAGGTGTCCATGATTCGTTCAGCCAGCTGATAGCAGAGCAGAGTCAGAACGAAGGAGTGTTTGACGCCTTCGAGCTGCAGGAGTTGCAGAGAGAACTGGACGAGGAGGGTGGAGGTACTCTTGTGTTTGATGTAGACGCATGTCTGCATGTGGAGGGCTGAACTTGTACTAAAGCTATTTATGTGAATATAATATTAAGACTAAATATCTGGGATTTTGGTTATAGTAATGTTGTAATATGGTTTAAATGTCATTTTCCGGTCTCAAAGGCTACAGACTAATAATGTGCTACACTTTTTGAACTCATTTAACTCTTCTAGTTGAGTAAAATTAACAGTGAATGTGTCTCTGTAATCTTTTTGCAGTGCATATCACTAACATCACTGATTAAAAACTTCTTGTGTCTATCCACAAAATCCTCCACATTATAGATATTGAGATTAAAAATGTCCAACAGTACCAATATTGTTCATGTGTTTTCTTCTAATTCCACAGACCATATGTCCTACCTGTCCAGTCCTGGACATGAGTTTAGAGGAAACAGGCACTTGGAATTGGAGAATGATGAAAGAGAGACAGACCCCCTCATAGGTGAACGTTGGTCCTCTGCCACCTTGAAGGTCCTGTCCTCCATGCCCAGTCGCACCATTGGTGAGTCCTGCAGAAGGCCAGCTAAAATACTAATGTAGAGAGGACAATACATAGAGAGAAATAATTATAGAGTGGTGATATAGTGTAGTATAGAGTGAGATTTGGTGGCCGTGTAGACTGCTGCTGTAGGACTGAATAGTTTTGTTATTGTAATTTTTTAACATCACTTAGAGATCTTGAGCTCCTCTCAGGGTTGAGAAAACTGTTACCCCCCTTGGTTTGTTGCAACCCATTCAAAGCCCAGTGAAAAATGTGAACTTGCTGAGAACAAGGCCGTTAATCATAGTTCCTGAAAAAATGTACATTTCGGGGTCATAAAGTTTCACCACATAGGAAACGCTGTATGTGCGTTGATAGTTGCTCTTGTTGAAAGTACCTCATAGTACCATACTTAACCAACAAAGTTAAGGTACTGTGTTTGCCCGGTTTGGTTCATTGAAACCTGAACACTTAACCTGGCTGTACTGGTGCCATGCTGCACATGGTGACTGTTTCAGTTGAGCGGAGTTTCATGGGGAAGCAACAGTCTGTCATCTTCCTGTCAGCGTCTGCAGCAGGTCAGGTGCTTCGGCGTGTTGGTGAAGATGGCTCGATAGCTGATTTCCACATGATATATCATCATCTGCTGGTTTGACTTTCAACATGGGAAACCTAAGCGGGCAATAACGGTTTATCTTTCAGTACTTCCCCTCTGAAAACAGCCACATTGAGTCATTTAAATCAGTAACAGATTTACTGTTTTAACTTACAGCTTTGCTTTACTGTTGTGCATCTGACATTGATTCTTTTATATGGTGCAGTACATTACAATATCCCTTTTGTTTTCTAGTTTTAGAGGGTATTTCAAACATTTATAGACCTATTTGAAGTTTGGTGGACTGACAAGCTTTGTGCCAAAGAACAATTAATTAGATTCGGGGCGCCCCCCGTTGCTTAGGGGTAAGACACGTGAAATGCAACATCCCTGGTTTGAGTCCGGCTGGGGACCTCTCTCCCTCGTTGGTCCTGATGCAGATCTGGCATTTTTTTTGTCATGAGATGGTTATTTCATTCAAAACTGTGGTAAGAAAAGAGATAGAGATGACAAATCTTGAGTTGGAGAAAGTTGGAGTTGGAGAATTCAGTGCAGTAAATGCTGCTGACCCCGTCTCTGAACAGTCTGATACTCTTTCCTCTCTGTCAGGTCGCAGCAGGGGAGCCATCATCTCTCAGTACTACAACAGGACCATGCAGCTTCGGAGACGCAGGCAGAGCAGACCCTCCATCCGAGACTTCTCTCGCTCTGCCAGACCGAGCATACGAGGCTACGGTGTGGAGGTAGACAGTACAGACGCAGAGGGTGAGGAGAATGGCGTTCACTGATAAGACACTAGGATAATAGCTCATCTGTGTTTGACAAGTTTATAATGTAGGCAATGCTGCCCCTGTGTGTGTGTTACAGTGAGTAAGAGGGAACGTTTGGTGAACAACCTGCAGAATCTGTCAGTGAGCGACAGAATCAGGATGCTCAGAGCGATGCCCCTCAGTCTGGCTGAGAAGAGTGAACTCAGGTAGATGTGGTCCTTGTTCTCATTATTCCTATTTAGAGTCATTATGTTTTTTTTTATGTATCAGTTTGAATTTCTTTCTTTGTCTCTTTGTCTCTCTGTCTACAGGAGGTTAGCATTACAAAAAGAGAGACGCACACTTTCTGGCAGTAAGATCCCCTGTTGCAGTGAACTCAAATATTAC
The DNA here is from genome assembly GCA_008360985.2 of Macquaria ambigua. NCBI lineage: Eukaryota > Metazoa > Chordata > Actinopteri > Centrarchiformes > Percichthyidae > Macquaria > Macquaria ambigua. The sequence goes on from VMKM01000985.1 coordinate 196,429, forward strand.
ATCATCATTGTAAGTGTAACTTCCTGTATTTATTTATGTTTTTTCCCACGTGAGTCCTTCTACATGTACCTGTTTAACCGTACCAGTTTGCATTTCTAGTTGCCCCTTTATAAACCAGGCAGACAATATACACACAATCTCACGACACGGTCAATTTAGTAGCTGTTATGGAGCCTTTTGATTGTATCATACAGTTTCCATCCGCAGATGGAGTTGGAAATGGTGCCCTGTTGCCATTGAATTGTATATTTACATTTTTCTGAGCACTTTAAAGACTTCTTGTCCATGTTGGCTATAAAGTTGAGATGGAAAGTTTTTATTGAAAGTTTTGAGAGGTTGAAAGCACACTACTAAATATTAAGCAGGTTATCCTGGTATTGAGTCGCATTCCCTTCTTGCACACTCCACATCTCAAAGCTTAAAAATCACCCAGTAGCTTGTCTGCTTCTGTTTTACATGCTTTCCTTTTTGATTGTCAAAGACATAAGAAGTACTACAATACTGGGTTATCCATATCAGTGTCACTGAGGTGTGATATCATGGAAAACACAACTGCAACTCATGAAATGAATGGTAAATTGGATTTAGGCGAGCTGATGAGCAGGCATTAGACAATATTATTGTCAGTGCTTGTTAACTAGCACTAAAGCTAATGAAATCTAGTTTAGGTGTAGAGAAGCGTAGGTGTAGTAATGTTGCTACAGTCTGCAAGTATAGTAACAAAGATGCTCCGCCCTTTGTACACAGTGGGAACATTGTGACAGTTTCGGTTTGTGTTCCTAATTTTCTATGCAATCATCACGTCATCTGTCTAGACATAATGACCTTATGATTGTTTCTGTTTTAAGACATTGTTGATGAAGTGTGCTGTTAGGTCTTAAAGACATGTAAATTAATATCAGTTCTCTCAAATGATAAATGGGACACACACAAAAAGACAGCAGCACACATTCTTCTCAGGCTGTGATTGGGTGTCAGCAGGTATTTCTTGTAGGTGTTGTTATCAAGGCAGTGTCAAGCCTGAAAACGACAAATACTTGTGTACACTTTGCCTGGAATTGTACTGCTGCATTGTGAGTCATTTTTAGTAGAGCATGGGTACCTTTTTGTGTTACTATGTCTTTTTTCTTAAATAATAATACATAATGTAATATCTCCCACACTTTCTCCTCCCAGGCAGCGAGACATAGTTGGTACAGCTGGCTATCCTTCCTGCACTCCCTCCAGCTGTGGCAAGTGGCGCTCAAGAGAGTGAGCGGGCGTTTCGGCACTGGAGTCCTCTCATACTTCCTGTTCCTCAAGACCCTACTCTTCTTCAACCTCTTCCTGTTCCTGGTGACGGGAGCGTTCTTGGTGCTGCCACAGGCAGTGCACCCTCCAGTGCTGCCTGCGGAGGGGCGCTCCTTCAATGGACTGGAGCTCCTCACCGGAGCGGTAAGCTGTGTGATGTAGTGACATGTTATTGCAACACCTCTCACACACTGAGTTTTTAGAAAATGCTCACCACATCCATGATGTGTGTTCAGAAGCTTAAAACCTGTGTGATCAGTTCCCAATAACAAAACCATCTTTAAGCAGCTGGAATTAAAGCCCCCCTCCACTAAGAAATTGTTTTGCTGATTGGTACTTCACTCGGATATTTAAGCAGCACTGTGCAGAATGTTTTGACACTAGAAGGCTGCTTTCATATTCCTCTGCTAAAGGGAGAAAGTTTCTCTGTTCTCACCTTAAATCTCAGTTTAACACGTGTACATACGAGCAGGATTTTGTGACATCACAACTAGTTTGTAAACCAATCATGGTTCAATATGCAACTTACACAAATGTGATGTTGAAACTTGAAGACTTAAGCGGAGATATCTTACAAATACTAAATTACAGATTCTGGATTTTTTAATGAATGAGAAGGAGTTTTATTTTTAACCAGTTAATTTTGTGGAAAAACATTCCATACACAAATTAAGTGATTCAAAGCAGAGTATTTTTTAAATGTCTTTAAACATGTCTGGAGGGGATCTTTAAGTGTAAAAATATGCTAGCAAGGTAAATAATCATATTCTCTTTGTAGGTTTTGACCCAAACCAAATATAATAAAGTTAGTTGTGAAGCAAATGTACGTTGTAGCAGAAATGACTGTCTCTCTCTATCTCCTTTTGTCTCAGGGCTATTTCTCAGACACAGTGATGTACTATGGATACTACAGTAACTACACATTGCGTAAGAGCTGCAGGGATGGTGTAAGAGGTCAGAGTGTCTCTGTGTCCAATGGAACGAAGCTGGACTGTGTGTTGAAGCACCACTCTTACAACATGCCGCTTGCATACTTCTTCACCATAGGAGTGGCTTTCTTCATCACATGTATCATCCTCGTGTACAGGTACAAAGTGTTATTTTTTAAAAGAAGATACAAATGAACATCTAAACACAAACTATACCAACATAACTGATTTTAAGTGTAATAATATCTGATGAAGCGTGTTAATGTGCATTTTCCCAACAGCATGTCAAAGTCGTTTGGTCAGAGCTTCCGAATTGACAAATCTCAAGGTATCTTGGCCATGAAGGTCCTCTGCTCCTGGGACTTCAAGGTCATTAAGAAAACCTCTGTCAGACTCAGGTCTGAGAATATCAGCACCCAGCTCAAGGTACATGTAAACACACACACACACAAACTTGAATTTACAAAAACACATCCTCCCTCTCTTTGTCTCTGTGATGATCTACTACTTTATCCCTCTGTTTCCCTCACAATATTCCTCTCTCTCTCTCTCTCTCTCTC